>JBAMJV010014231.1:0-27129 GCA_037951105.1 Echinarachnius parma
ATTGTACTACGACATGTATTTCTTTATTTACGTGATTTGTCGGTTATGTACATACCCCCTATTTTCACATCGGGCCTGTGTTTATGGTAAACACACGTATGCACACCGTTCAAAATCAATGGCACATACTGAATTGCATACTCACACAAACACACACACGCACTACGCCAAAATTATACCCCCGTCCCACACGAACACAGGTGTACACCAAAAATGCATTCCTTTGCTGCATAATTCCGGAGCGATGCGGCGACACCAAGATTATGTGGCGTTGTGTGGCGTGTACTTCATACAATACACACACACATCATCTGGGCCCGTGTGTTTATATGGAAAGAGATACTGATCTGTGTGACTGTGTATCTTGTTTCTTCTCCCTCTTTTTTTTTCTGCACTTCGGGCAAAATGCCCGTTATAAGATTATCCGTGGACTCAATCAAGAGATATACATCTTTTATGCACGCTTATCGGGCGATTGGTGTCAGTGAGTGTCAGTGACCGAAGCGAGCAAAGTTTGGCATAAATAGAGAAAGGTCTCTTTCCCCCTTCCTGTTTGTGTGAAGTGTGCATGCGTGTGTATATGTAATTGGTTGTTTGTCACATACATCATGTACTGTATGTGTGTGTACGTGCGTGCGTATGTATTTGGCTGTTTGCCACATTCAGTGTGTGTATGTGTTTGTTATGTATTTGGATGTTTGTCACATAAGTGTGTGTGTGTGTGTGTGTTTGGTTGTTTGTCACATACATAGTGATGATGGTGTGTGTGTGTGTGTGTGTGTGTGTGTGTGTGTGTGTGTGTGTGTGTTGAAGTGAATTCTGCACCAAAATATTTCATTGAAGATCAATGATCTTTGGACATGTTTATTACTTTGCATTATACAGCGATGCAAAATGAGTTTGATTATGTTTGGCGCGCAAATAGAAATGAGATTGTGAGTAACCGATAAGGGATTCATGTTTTGGTTACTCATCCTTGTTATTGCAGAATTTAAAGGGTTACAGTGCATAAATATAAACTTTTGAAAATAAAGGTCAATCTACCGTGTTTTCTATATGCTTTAACACCTTTGTAACGAGTTTAACCTAGCTGACGATGCATAATACAAATATTCAGGCGATGTGACTTATGAATGTACACGTCATTCCTGTTTATTCTTACCAATTACTAGGGGGTAACATGGGAGCCCCCCTAGGCCATTTACCCTCCCTGGCCCGTCTGTTTCTTCTCTCTTTTCTACTCACCTAGAGTTTACTGTAGGTTAACCTCACAGTCACAGATTGTGAGGAAGTTCAACCGTGACGTAACATTAGTCACTCTCGTATTGTCACGGCCGTCTTTCATCTCGTATTTTTCACTGGCGATAATTCGATCCCGTGATTGTGATGCTCTTTTCCGCTCAAAACACTCTCTGGGGGAACGACGACACACATTGCAAAATGAGTTGGAATCCTTCTCTCGAGGGAGGGGATTTTAAATAGAACGTTCCAAGAATATCTTTCGGTTAATTGCGGTTCTTCCTTTTCTCGCGTTCCCAACTCCTTAGTCCCGGTCCTTGCTTATTTACGTTGTCTCTTCGCTCGAGTGGACAAGTTGTAAAGGCATCGAGGCTGGACGGGACCATTGTCCGTGGTTAAACAGCGAGAGGGGGGAAAAGGTAAATGAACGAAGGAAGAAAAGAAGAATAGAACCGTGGTCCATTCATTGTTATTCATCGGGGGCGCTAATCACGCCGTATTAGTGCTCGCTTTCTTTCAAGATGAGTAGGCCGGTCCTGGTAGAGAATAGGCTGAGTTCAGTGACCGCGTTCGTCAATGGGGAAATTGATCGTGAAATGTCATTTACTCCTCTTAGCACTAGTAGCAGGAGCGGAACTCAGTAGCAGTGGTTGCACTTGTGTGTTCCGCACATCTGTTATGTTAGTCAGTTTTGTACCTGACCCCCATGCATGCAGCTAGCACGGTTCAATGTTAGTACGGATTCTGCCTAAGCTAAGCTCACCGCTAGCTTGAGTAGTCAAACGCAATATTGCCTCGGTCGGGTCCACACCGTTTTTTTTATGAGCTCTGTGTCGTCATTCGAGATCGCTGATATATCATTATGATGAGCACATGACATTTGGATTTCAATGTTTGCATCGGGGAAACAGCGTTTCATTTATCGGTCACCCCAACTACAATCACGATCGTCGACTATGTAAACATCGGTTGGAGTATTATTCAACGTTTTTTTTTGGAGAAATGAGATTTAGCATTCCGTGCTGCCCTGTAAAAGAATGATACAAGTTATCTGGACGTATAATGAATCTGAGCTTCGTGTATCCAAGGACATTGTAGAGACAGGATACATCATATTTTTTATATTCAATATGCCCCAGGTGTACTAACGCCAGCAGTGGAAATCCAATTGATCAGAAAGTGGAGTATATTTGAGCAGGACGTTTGAGTATTCGAGAGGAATAATCAATATAAAATAACATTTGTCTCATTTCGGACAGACTAAATCTAAACAACTTCAAGGTAAGATAACATATTTAGCCTCGGGTGCACTCTTATTTTAAAAGGTTAAACGCGCAATTGTACTTTAAATGTTTATGTACAGATTTAAATTATTAATATTAGGCTTAATTGTGTTGCATTTTTATATAGGAAACTCTTATAATAAAAAACAGAATTATACAAGTAATATGTGTTTTTTTGTAAATCCATTTCCATTCACCTATTATTCTTATCAGTATGAATTACACTATTGAAATGCTCTTAATAACTGTTTATTTTCATATACTTACCTCACCTAGCAGCATTCATTAATGAGACACCCCATGTTGTACTTCTTTAGAGACCCATCCTCAAACTTGAAGAACCTCCAGTATTTGGAAGGTAGGACCGTAACGTGTAAAGTCATTCCAAATAATAGTGTGTGATACCAATGATTACCAATCCAGCAGAAACTATCTGCTCCCAAAACAAGAATGCGTTTGCATTGCAAGGCTTGGTGCCTCGAGGATATTATAAGAACCATGAGCTAAATCATACTCAAAATGACATCAATGTCGACGTTTGTAGAAAACTAAATTCTCGTGTAGAGTGGTCATTTCAAATTTCTTGATTACATGCATATTACATTCACACGTAGGAGTACATGTAATGTGGATGCCTGTACATTGTACCTGTACACCATGTTCATGACATGCCTTCGCCCCGCCTTCTCACGCAACACGAACTTTGCTTTTGTAAGATTGTAGTAGGATTTGTTGTGGAGGTTGCATTGTATATTTATATTGATAATATTCGATGCACTCGATCGGAAAGAAAGGAGGAAAACAGAGGGAGACGGGAAAAATGAAGTTACAAAACTATTCTGCACGCTTGGTCGACAGAGTGGTTAAAGTAGAGCAACATTTCTTTCTAACGAGTGCTTTGTTCTTCGACCTATTTCTAGCCCATTCCACACCGGTGTTTCTCTTGTACTTCCCTTGTGCACTCGGGTCGGATCGGCTTCTGGAGAGGCTCTTGCCCCAGGCACATCATTAGGTAATGAATTGGTCGCGACCCAGACGCGAATAGTGCAACGACACCACCGGTGCCGCAATGTTATTCAGCATACCAGTGGTATCTACCCCTCTCTAGCTCTCCCTCTGTCTTATTTTGAGGGGGAGGGAGGATTGTTTAGTCTTCATTGGTTTGGGTTTGTCTCGTACCTTTGTGGAATTAGGAGCGCAGGGGTTATTTGCGTGTACGCAGGTCAATAACTGTGATTAGTGCACAACATGGTAATTGCGTGTGCCCGCGCTCAAAAGAAGATAATAAACCCTTCGCCAGGAGGTGAATTTTTCCGCCTCGTAAATTCTTTTGTGTAATCATTTTTGTTGGGGGAAACATAAAAATACCCAGGTGGAAAAATTATTTTGATAATGAATCGATCTATCGCTTGTAATGTTTTTAAGTATCGACTCGGTTCTACTTTGATCATTCGACACACATAAAAAATGCCCTCCCCATCACCTTCCAGAAAATCAATGATCTATAGACCGATTGTGTGTATTGACTAATGCCCGGCGCAGACAGAGCCGACTCGACTGGTTATCACTCCGATCGGCTCAGTTTTCAGTGCCTCGCGACACACATTTTGCCAGTCGAGAGACAGTCGTATGCCAGTTGGGGCCGATTCAACACGATAAATCTGTTCAGACCGACCGGGCCCGACTCTAGCCTGATTAAAACCAGTCGGATCGGGTCGAGTCGGCTCTGTCTGCGCCGGGCTTAAGGCTCCGGGGTCAAAGAAGGTAAAGTTTATTTATGAGTTGATGTATGTTGACTAATGTGTTCGTGTCATGCACCCACGAGAGTGACGTCACACTTCTATGGGGGAGTGGGAAGGGGGGCAGTGACACGGTGATGTAAGTGAGATGATGAAATCCACCTGTCTCGCTCTCCTTCCTGTCCGCTGCGACACGGGCAAGCACATTGTCTTCCTGAATGATTGACCCAGATGAAGACGAGATGGGGGCGGGAGGGTTTCCGCAATGGAATCCCGGGAACGTCAAATGCTCTTGGCAAAGAGAGAGGGGGGGGGATATTGGGACAAGTGTGCAGGAAATGGTGGCAGAAGTGGGATACTTGGGCTTGCGCGATCGGGGTAAAGGCAAGTGGACCTTTCAATTTTCCCCATATATTCTTGAGTGCTTGACCTCGTTAGAGATGAGAAAGGGTTGGGAAGAGGTTTTCGCTATGGAATCCCGGGAATGTTGACTGTTCCCGGAAGAAGGCGATGCTGACATGGTTGAGGAAGGTTGAGGGCGATAACGGAACATGGGGTACGAACTGGCTTCCTTGGATGCTTAACCTTGTTGAACTTGAAGAGCAGGAGCGTGGTGTTTTTAGCAGTGGAATCCCATGAATGTTATTTGTTCTCTGGACGAGGGGCGTTGTGAGGGCAAGGGTGAATGTTGGTGGCAGCGGTGGGATATACTAGTAGACGTATAGGCTGACATGGGCGGGCAGTGGAAGATGGCAGGTGTCGGATCGGGGTTAGTGTTTTTTTGATCGGGGTTAGTGTTTTATGCCGGCTCTTGAATGCTTGATCCTGTTGAAGATCAGAAATGGCATGAAGGGAATAAGGGATATGGGGGTTTTCTCTGGACGAGGGGCGTTGTGAGGGCAAGGGTGAATGTTGGTGGCAGCGGTGGGATATAGACGTATAGGCTGACATGGGCGGGCGGTGGAAGATGGCTGGTGTCGGATCGGGGTTAGTGTTTTATTCATCCCGGATCTCGAATGCTTAACCTTGTTGAACCTGAAGAGCAGGAGCGTGGTGTTTTTAGCAAATGAATCCCTTGAATGTTAGTTGTTCTCTAGACGAGGGGCGTTGTGAGGGCAAGCATGCAAGGGTGAATGGTGGTGGCAGAAGTGGGATATAGACGTATAGGCTGACATGGGCGGGTGGTGGAAGATGGCAGGTGTCGGATCGGGACAAGAGTTTTATTCATCCCGGAACTTGAATGCTCGATCTAGTTGAAGATCAGAAAGGGCATGAATGGATATGGGGGTTTTCATTCCATGGAATCACAGGAACGACTGGGTTCTTTGCATGCTCAGAGGAAAGGACGGGGAAGATAGTAGATGCGAGATATATAGGTTACAGTGACGGAGCGCATGGTGTCAGGAGTGGGATAGGGACACGGGGGGAAGATGAATGCAGGATCAGAATAGATGGGATAAACGGGAAACGATTTGAGAGTACGCGCCTTTCTCCCCTTACAAATAAGGCTCAGATCCATGAGAAACCATGTTCAGTTTCAAAATTAAGATAATTGTCTCTCAAACCTTGAATTCAGTTAGGTTAGCTTGAGGTGAAACAAGTTTGAATTTAAGCAAACAAGAATACTTACCGGTACCTGTTTGATACACTTGAAGGTTCTCTGTGAGTGGTACCTGGGAAAGTACTCTTCTAATGACGTAATTGTTTTTCTTGGAAGGTCAAAGCAGTTCATGGTTTCCGTGACATTTTGGCGGTAGTTTTGTTTTCAAGTAAAGCTCGTTTTGCTGGTAGAATAACCTACTTATAAACTTCAAATGGATGATAACATCGGTTTTTATTACAAATAAAATATTCGGTCACTTAAAGTTCAATTGAATGTAGTTCAGTTCTTTCAAAAATCCTGGTAGTTTCACTTTGTATTTTCCGTATTTAAATGAACCGTTGTATGACGCGCATTTTATACGTTTTTGTTCATTTTGCTCTATATTTGACGATATAGCACAATATTAATATTTAGCACTGTATTCGTCACAATTGTAAATATGAAGAATATCATTTTCGGAATGTTTGTTTAAATGGATTTAAATATCTCGACGTGCTTGTGAAGTTGTAAGGTGATAGATGTTTGCGTTTTTGTATATGTGTGTTTGGTTATTTGTTGTGTGTTTGTGTGTGTGTTTGTTTGTTTGTGGTTGTGTGTGTGTATGTATGTGTTTTGTGGCTGTCAGTCGGTATGTGCATTTTGCACGAGACGTTAGCACCATGTTGGGGGCATATGGATGTCGAGTGATTATTCCCTCACTGCCTTAGCCCGGTGCAAATTTGCGCGGAATCCGGATTCAATTTGAGCTGCGTGCGCAGAGGGACGGGCACGACGGGGGTTAGGCAAACGCTCTCCAGGGCAGTGGCTCTCTTGTGTCGTCCTAGCCTTTAGTCAAGGCTATATATGGCTTGGATATTCTCTATGCGATCGCGAGCTAGCTAGCTGTGACAGAGCTACGGCACGGGGTCAGCGAGCGGGACTACAAGCGCTCGATGTGTTCGCTTCGCTCACGTAATTGTTCATATAGCGCGAGATTATTGACGAAAGACTAGTGTCGTCCTGACTTCCCGAATACGGACTTTTCGATTTGTACGTTCACTAGTGGACTGGTACAGTGACGTCATTTTTTGAAGCAGTGCGCATGCGCATCTACGTGCCCGTCGTTCGTACCAGATATCTAATACGTGTACACCACTGTTTTGCCGTCGGTCTAGATCTGTGACGACAAGCACTATTTGCGGCTACTAAAAACAACGTCATATAGCTGTATATTTCTTGTTTCTCTGCTGTGGTCTCTGTAAACAGGTTAACTGAACTATATGATTTAAATTAACTTGTCTATAAAGGTTACCTGTTTATAGCGTCCACTCTTCTTGTCTGCATTTGGTGGTCACTATACACAGGTTTTACTATCTCATTTTAATTCTATGGAGTTTGTCAATAATAACCCAGCTAGCCACCTGACGTTGGGCCGATGTCGGAATTTGGTCGCCGGATGTCGGCATATCGCCGTTGGCTCGAGGTTAAAATGTCCGCCAGCCCAACATCGTCACGACGTCATTTTTGTGATATATTGGCATAACGTCATTTTCCGACAATGGCCCAACATCATCTCATGACATGATGTTGGGCCATTGTCGGAAAATGACCTTATGCCAATATATCACAAAAATGACGTCGTGACGATGTTGGGCTGGCGGACATTTTAACCTCGAGCCAACGGCGATATGCCGACATCCGGCAACCAAATTCCGACATCGGCCCAACGTCAGGTGGCTAGCTGGGAAGTTACCTGATTATAGCGCCCACTTCCATAGTTTCATTTGGGTGGTCACTATACACAGGTTTGATAGTACACTGTGTTATGAAATTTGTCTATAAAGGTCACCTGTTTATAGCGACCACATGTCTTGTTGCACTTGGGTGGTCACCATACACAGTTGACTGTATATGATTTTATGGAACAGGTCTATAAAGGGCACCTGTTTATTGCGGCCAATGTTCTTGTTTTCCATTGGTGGTCGTTATACACAGGTTTGACTGTAAACAATATATTGGCACCTGTCTATAAAGGTCACTTGCAATTAAGTGTCAATTGTATTGTTTCCATTGAGTGGTCACTATACAGAGGTATGTCTTAATAAGATTGTATAGAACCTGTCTATAAAGGTCACCTGTCTAGAGCGGCAATTTTTTTCTCAATCCATCTGGTGGTCATTATACACAGGTTTGACTGTAAACCATATTTCGGAACCTGTCTACAAAGGTCACCTGATAATAGCGGCCAATTTTCTTGTTTTCCTTTGGTGGTCTTTCTACACAGGTTTGACTGTAAACGACTTTTCGGAACATGTATGTAAAGGTCACCTGATAGCGGCCAATTTTCTTGTTATCCATTGGTGGACATACACAGGTGTGACTGTAAACAATATTTCGGAACCTGTCTATAAAAGTCACCTGATAATAGCGGCCAATTTTCTTGTTTTCATTTGGTGGTCTTTACACACAGGTTTGACTGTAAACGGTATTTTGGAACTGTCTGCAATGGACACCAGTTTATAGCGGCCAATTTGTAATATCCCTTTGGTGGTCATTATACACAGGTTTGACTGTATGTTGGCACCTATCTATAAAGGTCACTTGCAATCAAGTGTCAATTGTATTGTTTCAATTGAGTGGTCACTATACAGAGGTTTGTCTTAATAAGATTGTATAGAACCTGTCTATAAAGGTCACCTGTTAAGAGCGGCCATTTTTCTTCTTTCAATCTGGTGGTCACTATACACAGGTTTGACTGTATTGGATATTAAAACCCTTTTTTTTTACAAAACTAATCTTCTATTCTCTGCAAACTTCGCACGAGCAATGCATGGCGTAACTATCCCGAGACTTGAACGCCCGTCGTCGTATGAAATCGAAAAGGTAAATAGCAACAGTCAACGTGCCTAGTCAACTCACATGTGGTACTTCACTGGGACGACAGGTCAACAATCCTCGTATCAGCGATCGAAAACTCCCTAATAATTGGCTCGATGACAGGTTGACGAAGCCTCACTGTTTAACTTGACATGAATCAGGAATCTTTGGAGAGGGGGGGGGGGGGGGGGGGGATCGGCGTGATGGGCGCTGCGCGTATCTCATCGGGGGTAACCATATACGACTACAAGTGGTCTAGCTAAGCCAAGAGGGGGGCGGGGGACGGACGGCACATTTCGATCCTTTGGGAATTCAATTCAACTCACATTTATTTGGGCAGAATCATAGAACAATTCATACAGTTATTGGTAACTGCCAAAGTGGTAATCGTTAAATGTGCATGTGTACGGGGCATGAACATGCCGGGGTTGTTGTAAAGTAAAAACTTGTTTATCAGCAACCCCAAATTTCTAACCATTGTGCTCTCTAAAAGCCAAATAGTACATTTGAAAAGGAAACGTGTAACACCATGAGTTAAAGCTCATGGTTGCCCCGTTCATTGAATCCCAACCCCCTTTGCCCCTCGTCCGGGTGGCATCTGACCATGCCCTTGCTTCAGATCAGAGCAGCGAGGTGATGACGGTTAACTAACAGGGTGCATCACCAAAAATGGAACCCGTCAATCACCTCTCGGAGCTCGGAGCATGTCAGCTTTTGTTGAGCGTTTCCATGGCTCTGGGGAATGTGCCAACAAGGGAACACAAATTGTTACACGACGAGTTACATATGTGTCACATGTTGAACAGGATGCAGCAGTGACCGAGATCATGTAGGAAGGGTCTGTTTAATGCTGCTCGAAGCATGGATGATCCGAATTCCGGGCCGAAGTTCAGTTTGGCTTCTTATAGTTTAGATTGGTGACAAATGATCAGATTTGTTACCGTCATATAGTGAAATAAACCCAAAACTAACGTATACATAACATGTACATGCACTAAACGTTATTTGAAACAATGCCACGGACGTTAAGTTTGACCTTTGGCATTGGTTTGAAGTATAAGTATAAACTATAATCTTCCAAAGTATTTGCCCTGTATTTTACTCAATCCTTCTTTCTGAGGCACTTTGTGCAGAATGATCTGGAATTATTGTAATGAAACCCGACAGATTCGAACTTGGGACAATTTACAACTAGTTATTTTCGATTTCCTCAAGTGTAAGCTCCGTGATTTACGTGTACGTACGATTCAAGCATGCTCTCCATTCTCAGAACAAGCTCATAAAATGGGTGATAATCGTAAAGGCAAGAGTTCATTCACTCGTGCAACAATGTGCCCCCGCAAAGACAGAAATTATACCTCTTGTTTTCACAAATGACATATGTCATGTTTGAAAATAAATCATGTTGCCTGTAACACTTGCAGGAATGTTTAGTCTCGAGTCCCACACTGTCATCGCATGAGCCTAACGCGTGTGAGATGTTCCAAAACAATTTGCTTCGAGTCACGGATTATTTTAGGAAACACGGGTTTCAAATTTTCATACCTAGGTCCCCACTCCGCAGTAAATCTTCGAGCGTTGTTGTCAGGTTCAATCACGAAATTGAATGCATCAAGATTACCACATCATTTGCAATAATTGTATTCTATTGAAGCACGAAGTGGTTACAGGGCTTGCTATATCTGGGGACGTAGAATGATGGTAATATATGCCGCTGGCCACAACGACGCCTATTGGGTCGGGGAGAGTCCATTTATATCAGGTAGGTACTGCATGACCGCTGGATGACCTCGGACGTTTGCCGCGCGGCCATGCAACATCAGTACACGAACCCATTGAATCCCTTGGCCCCTTGCAACGTATTGTGTCCGATTTGGCGAGCCATCCAAGCGCGATCGGCCAATGAAAATAGGTGGCATGGAACTAAAATAAATAGGAGGAATCGAAAACATTTCCTCTCGATCGATAATCAATCGGATAACGATTATTAGACAGATCAGTTCACGATGTTCCAAATATAAATCATTGTTTGATATAACCAGGGAGGTGGTATAAGCCATGCAATAGATTACACAGGTTTGTTGAAAGTCTGTTTGGGAGTTGAGATCAAATATTTTGGAATAATGAAAGAAGGGGCTGTCCCGAATCGCCTTATTCTATTACGCTAGGTAATATTTCATGCGGAGCCACTGCACGGTGGTGTCAGAACAGGTCACAACGTCCTCGTTTTGATGAAATTGTTCTTCTGCAAAGCCTCTACAAAATGTATACATTTTATTTCAGGCTTGAGATTCTAAAAGATTTATCTTCGATTGGCATCACCTTTTTGATATTCATCCCCATGAACTGTATTTCAAAGTCATGAAGTGGGCCAAAGGAAAAAGAATGAACGATAAGCCCCTAGAGACTCCGTGTCCGGATGTTAGTTTTGATATATGATTTTACAGTGTGACTTTTCAAACGTGCTTTCCGATTCCAACAGTCAATGCTGAAAGTATACATACCGCAAAAGAAATTGTCTCTGGCACATTTGATGACAGTTATTTTGAGTCTTTATGGAAGTATTTACCCGCACGTGCCGCCATGAATGCGAAATGGTGCAAACATCAACGTTGTCTGTGTGTTGTCTGCCGCGCCGTTACAGTTGACATCATGAGGCGTATACAAATTGTAAATCGCTTATGAGGTTGCATGTTGTACATCAACGTGTATGGAGCGACTAAATTGATCTTAATGTCTGAGTAAAAAAACACTTGGTTTCGGGTTACTTTCTTGTAAACTTGAATCAAAGACATACGCATGTGGGGGGTTAACGCGAGATGCCATAAACATTTCGTTCAAACTGTGCATGTGCACACTCGTGAACCATAAACCTTTTAGCAATGTGCCTATTATTGCGGAACAAAGGGCAAGGGCTAAATTTATCGCGCTCCCCCACAGGTTGGCTCTTTAGCATCGATGTGTGACGAATAACAGTTGCCTACATTCACCCTAAAGGCTGAAGACCTAGTTTCGTGCTGATACATTTATTACAAAATATTAGTATTCATACTGTCAGTCTGCACGTATTATCCGATGGATATATAAATATCAGTTTGATTTGAGACGGTACATGGTTGTTTGTGACGATTTCCACTTCTGCGCAGACCTTTCTTATACCATGCGACGGGTGATGATAAAGGACGCTCCTCCCGCATCTTTATTTCGATCGAGGTACTAGTAAGTTGGAGCTGTTTTCCCCCAGGGGCAACTTCGGGTGTACAAGGTGTTCAGTGGTTTTAATTTGTAGGTAAACCTCTAGCGGAGAAAACTTCATTGTGGAAATACGCGGATCATGGTTTGCTATCAAAGCGGGTCTCTTTTCCTGGAAGCGGGTCATTTCTTTCGCTTATTAATTCTTTTGGATTTGAAAGCTCCACGGAGTAAGGGACCTTACCCCTTAGGCGCCGCGGTCGATATTAGGTCTCGATATGGACTTGATAGTAGTATTGAACTACAGAGAAAAGGAAAACAATTTAATACAATCGAAAGTTTACTTGTGTTCCGTCTTGTGAAGGACTTTTGGAAGCGACGTCGGGTTTGCAACCTCACGTTTCGCCAAAGGCTTTGGGCCCGCTTTGGGGTGTTTCTCTAAGATTGCTCCGTAAGACTTTATAGAGATTTAGCAAGCCACAGAGGGCATTATCATCGTCCATATCGCGCGTGTCTCTTGTAGGTGTATATCTTTATCAGATCACGATACACTTTTTGTCGAAATATCCTCACACCCCTTGCCACACATACTGTCGTTATTTACACCTTTTGTAATGGTAAAATATATGCTTTGGTTTAATGAGAGAGTGGACACCGAGTCAAAATGTTCACCAAATATACACAACTTGTACTTGAATGATCTTGGTGGGAACTAAACTCTTCTTCCGATGAGCAATGAAGTTAATCGTAATGCCAGCTATGCATTATGTCTAAAAGTAAACACAATTTTCGATCAATTACTTCAATTCTGCGACGGATTTCCAACGTATACGTCGATCGCGTCGAGTAACTGTATTTACTCTGTTTGCTACACATTGGTGTTATTGTTTCTTTTTTGGGGTTTGTTTTCTGAAGGCCACCAGCTGAGCCTTGTTTGTGAAGATGTTCGCAATGTTTCTAACAGACAGATGCTCATCTGTGCTACTAGTAGTTAAGTAATACTGTCTGATTGATTCGCTTCTCACAGGTCATTTTCGCTTCGGGTGGTCATATAACCGTTAACATTCTTGTCAATTTAGAGAAGTAAGATGCCATCGGTCGGAGATAGGAGTGGTAGTGGCATCATCATTAGGCATGATGTTGTTGATGCATGCAATGCAAGTCTTTGAACTCGACTCGGACCACCCATGGGACTGTATCGACGACTGACCGTGTGCAAAATCTGTTGCATATATTAGCGTGTCGTGTGCAGCAGCATGTACGGGGGCGTTGCAAGGAGAGGGGAGGGTCTGTAATCGAAATGTTTTATACCAAGTTCGAACTTGAGATATTTGGCGTAGCTATGGAAGGTCAACCAAGTTAGAGGGCAATGATACAGTCGATGGACTCATTAGAACGAATGCTACCAATAACATTTAGGTATTTATTAAATTTCACTCGGGGGCAAGGGCACAAATCTCCCACAATGGTCATGGTGCAATGTAATCCTCCGTGCTTCACCCTCTCAGCTGTACCACTGTTTGATGTGCCTGATTAGAAATTGTTTCGTTATTTAGCCAGCGATACAGATTTGTATCGTCAGTAACTTTCTATCTACGGGAGATAGTCAGTGGAGTAGCACGTTCGGGTCTATAAGGCATCTTATTTCACAGAACCTGGCGACTGTTAAACTGGTTTTTACCAAGTTCACCCATTGCGCTTGGGAATGCGGTGTACCTTGTATCATCTCATTTGTACAAATCTATGATACGATGGGTTAAGCTTTAAAAATAAATCGTGGATACCGACTCAAGTTAAGGTCATGCACGTTTCGACGCGGGAGGGCGTCGTTAAGAGTAGAGATCGCTGAGGGTGCTGGCCGATTGGCGACGCCTTAGCCCGAATAGTCGTGAGCTATGCGCGGAATCCCAAACATCACTGGTGTTGAATAGGACCTCATCAGAGGCGCTCTATTCGGAGCAGCGGGCATGGACACCAAGAGACACTTCCACTTGCAAAGGTCATTAAACATCTTTGCGCCCTCATCAATCAACTGACAGGGTGTCCTTTCGGTCAGTCGACTGCAGGCTTGCTTGGTAGTCTCCATCCCTGACACTGGTCGGTTGTTTGCTCACTTTCCTTCTTGTTATACTTCTTAACGGTTCTAATAGTAGGACCAGAGCTCGTATTTGTCTGACTGGTACCACAATGGTAGGACAGTAATATGTAAAGTTGAATGCTTTCACATACATGTTATGGTTTTATTAGAGAATATGATTTCCCATGAACAATACGCAATTCCTTCCAAAATATTTACCTACCCGCTGCTTGTTATCTCAGAAGGAAACTTTTGTTGATCATTCAATACGTCAAAATTGTTGTTAAAAACCACCAAACTTACAGTTTAGAACAAATTTTCATATGTTTCAATACATTCTTCAATACAATGTAGGATCTAGCAATACAAACACGCTGTCTATTCACTTCAACATACAATTTCAGACACACTTCCTATTAGGATGGAAGTCAAATAGAGCCGAGCTTTCGGACCTATTCGATCTTTTAGCAAGGCACACATGACGGGTAACATACCTAAACATGGAACTATAATATACAAAGCACAAGAAGAGTGAAGGAGTAAAACAGGCAAAGGCCAATCTAGAGTAAAGGCGAAATCGGGTCTGAAAGACGAGTCTGGCAGCTTGTGTCCTGGCTATTGAGGTGCTAATTACTTCATTTGTGATATCCCCGATCCGCTGGCATCGGATGGCCTCGTGCCACTGGCCTCGTTGACCCATCGCTGCGTCACACAGGTCTATCAATAGAAGAGATACTGCGATCAACAATAGCTTATAAGTTATATATAATACGACTACTATTCTGAGTTATGAAGTTATATCAATAGCAGAGATTCTCCAATCAACAAAAGCTTATAAGTTACTTATATATAACATGACCGGTATTATACAGTCGTATAATGAACACCACTATTTTTGTCACGATTATCACAATTGATGCGAATCAGCACCCCATTTTCTGATTTAACCCTGTAATATCAGTGGACGATTCAATTCCACCATTAACCCATTCTATTCAGGGCCCCGTTGCAGAAAGAGATACAATAGATCATGCAGGGTCCATGGATCATGTGTAAGTTGCAATTATTTGTAAGACAAAACATTTGCGCGTTTCAAGTCAACCAATCTGATTTGTGCAATTAGAACACATGATCTGACTTACAATTAATTGTAACTTACACTCGATAGTAAAATCTTTCTGCAACGGGGCCCAGGACTGGTCTGGAAGATACTCGAGTCGGGCATGAGTATAAAGAGAATACAAAATCAATTAGGCCTGAATGGGTTAAAATGTCAGTCATGTAATACATATTGGTATTTTTATCTGGCTTATCTGGACGTGAATAAACAATCCCTTTCTCTGTTATATTTTAATAGCAACAACACTTGCCACCATATCATTACAATCTCTGTCGTAAAATGTAATCAAGCTATTTTTATCAGGACTAATATAACTCGATGCAGCGACCCTTTCTCTTCCAATCCCGCAATAATAACCTGAATATCAACAGATAATACGACAATAAATCGGCATTTCAATATTGCGACCAATAATCTCTGTCGCATAATGAATTATCTTTTTTTTTTACATTGGCTACTGTATGTGAACGCGATTTGGGATTCAGTTACCCTTTTAGTCTCCCCCGGTATTATTAAAACGTATTTACGGTCCAGGTTTTTCCAGGAAGACCTCATTTCCATACACAAAAACAGTGTCAAGGACCATCAAGGCCCGGTCACATATCACTGGATAGCGTAAACGGATGCCCGGGGAATAGAAGATTTTCGAAATCAAATTATCCGATAGTGAAAGTCGTCTCCATTGCTTCATGTACGAAACTTTCTGCCGGATAGAACAACGTATATCGCCTGACACGGATCAGACAAGAACGCATACGAACGGATATAACATTTTACTCTCCGTTGGGCATCCTTTTACGCTATCCGGTGATATGTGACCGGGACAAAAATAAATGACGTGGAAAAGGAGTGGAAATTGAGCCCTGACGTGCGTGCGCATGTGATTTTTCGAGCACATGTTACTAGTTGGCACCACCCTCGCGCCTATTTTTGAAGGGGGGCGGTCACGTGACGGCTAAGTGTCACTGACATGTAGCAAATTGTTCTCCAGGAATTAAGGTCAATGGCTTGTGTCTCCTTATCGCCGCTGATGCGATGTTCACTTTCTCATCTCTCTCCGTTTTATATCTAATGTTATCTTCATTATTTTGTCAGCTGCGCTTTGCACGTAAGTTTGTTTTGCTCGTTGCCATGGTAGCGGACACGTTAACTCGGAAGTCGAGGGGTGCAAATTATTAATGGACGAGCATACAAAGCGTGTGTTGACATATATCATCATTCTGCTTTCATGTAGCATTGTTGAATGACATGATCATTTTGTTATAACTTGCAATATTATTATTGGGAAGTGAGCGTTTTATTGCGTTCACTGCGCAATCAGTGGATTTAATCGTAAATATACACGTATCAGCCCTACATCGAAGGGTATGGTTGAACGAGTCAAATGTTTTTAGGGGGAAATACAGACCCATTGCCACATACCAAAGTACATAACTTGGGTATTACAGACCACACGAAAGATCGACTTTGCCAAATGTAGACGACAAAGTAAGATATGTGCAATGTATGTGGCCTCGTATCATCCGACGTGGTTTAATCTGCACGCATGTTTTGCTGTCAAAGTTGTTCGTTTGCATCATCAGTACTTATAAAGCGCTCTCACGACATTCCCATGATGCATTTGCGGCCAGAGCTATAATTGTTTGATTAATGATGGCACATAGGTGCCTTTGACGCATCAATGAGGAATCGATTACCGAGGGAGCAACGCTCGGGACTGGATCTAATTTGGATGGCTCTGATAATGTCACTTCAATGATTCGCGGTTATCTGTTCAATCTGGTGCGAGCAAGGGAGTCCAGATGAATTTTGTCAAACATATCCTAAGAGGGGGTCGCCTTTTCTCCGTATTTTTCGCCCGTCAAAAGCGATCCAGATCACAAAACTCAACCTGAAACCCATCTGGCATGCAGTAGTCCCCTCCTTGCCACTGATATCTACAGGTCCTTCAAACATAAGTAAGGGGTGTCGTATTTTCACCAGATTTTGTCGCCCGTCAAAAGCGATTCCATCACAACCCAAACCTGAAATCCATCTGGTCCTGTTCTCCCTTCGCCCCACTCGCCACCGATTTCTAGAGTTGCTGTAAAGTAAGACCCAGACTCCTGCATGATTTCTACTGTTACAGTTGAACTTGTAAGACAACAGGAGACGTAACAGAGCTGGAATTTACGAGGGTAGCGCTGGTAATGCAAAGAGACGGACACCCTGTCCCATGTGCATACCGATCTACTTCCGCGCATCGGTCGTTGACTTTGCGCAAGTCACCGGCGAACCCTTTAGCCTGATAACAATCCTTTTAGATGTTTTTGTTTTCCTTTTTAAAGTCCAACCGTGCCTTGATACTAATACACATCACTCAGCAAGTTCCCAACGAACCCTTATTCTCATAATAACTCTTATACCATTTCATATTACGTCTTTATATTGTCTTGCTTTGTAATTCATTCGGTTACTCGACATGTCACCACTGAACCTGACAACAATAATTTCCACTGTTTTTCCCTTTTTGCAAGTTTTATCATGCCTCTATAATTCTCTGTAATTCTCTGTAAATTCACTAGTTTGGCAAATGTCAACTGATAATTCCAAGAAATAGATTTATTCCGTTTTAACATTATGTCAATTTCCTCTTGCACACATTTGATCAACGTCTCAAGCCAAGTCAACACAATTAGCTGGAACATCTGTGTAACAATCTCCACATTTTGTGTTTGACTTTTAAGACCATATGCTGTTTGTGCCTCTCTTTAATACCAATTATGGTTCAGATTCACAGACTTCCCTCTTTTTCTCCCAGTACTTTAGCTAGAAAACAATTATATACGGGAAGAAGATTTGAGTCGTATTTTATACAGCAAGCTTTATCGAACATCATCTATTAATGGACTTAGTTCTATCAAAGTTACTCGATGTTGTAAACGTTTACACTTATGATTTGGGGATGTTCGTTTTACCAATGCCAGCACATGCCCGTAGCCAGGGGTTGTGTTGCGTGTGCCCCCCCCCCCCCCCCCCCCCCCCACCCCCAATTCAGAAAGGTCCACTTTTCTAGTATAGGTCTCGGCCATCTAACCAGTGGTCTCAATCCCGGGCCATGATTGATCTTGGTTATGACCCCCCACCCCCCACCCCCCCCCCCCCCCCCCTGCTTACACAACTCAAACCAGTGGTCTCGGGCCCGTATTTCTCAAAATACGCAACTCCCTTGAAAAATCCTGGCCTACGGGCCTGCAGCACCACTCGATCCTCTCCAGTATACACTAGAACTAGAAGCTCCCGAGAACTGCTCTGCAGGCTATTGATCAAACCAGTGGGCGCGCACCTGCCCCAATTAATCCACACCATTTTCGCGCATTCTTGGTGGTAATACGAGCGTGACACTCCCAATAATAACAATTTCATAATCGACATGTATTTGAAAAGGAAAATGACGGAATTTTCTAAACG
This sequence comes from Echinarachnius parma, assembly GCA_037951105.1. Classification (NCBI taxonomy): domain Eukaryota; kingdom Metazoa; phylum Echinodermata; class Echinoidea; order Clypeasteroida; family Echinarachniidae; genus Echinarachnius; species Echinarachnius parma. The sequence goes on from JBAMJV010014231.1 coordinate 18,560, forward strand.
ATCGTGCCACAAATGCGCCACAATGGCATTAATTTCATGCATCAAAAGGTGGGAGAGTGTAAAAAACTAGAATCGTGCACACCCATTCAATTAAATTATTGTTGTTCCTTTTTTTGTTGGTGGTGCTAAACTGCAAGTGCGATAATGTAATGGGTGTAGGTGGAAAATGTAAACCCCGCCGGGTACGTAACTTTACACCACGTTTCCAGTTTCCGCGCTTTCAGTGCCCCGAAATTGAGTGGTTGCACGCACCCCCTCTAAAAGTGCAGTGACCCTCCTCGTAGGTGTCAGTGTATACATGGTATAGGAACAGCGGAACATCAGCGGGGTCGTTGTCTTGAGGTTCCCTTTTTGGCGTCGACCCGTTTCTACACCCTCTCGTGATTGGCTGTAGACGGTCATGTGATGCAGTCTTGGAAGAATACGGTGTTAACCCATTCAGTATACCATCCCATAATAGGGACATTGTCTTACCATACACTGTAACGTGCCCGACGGAGTGTAAGGGTTCAATCGGAGTGGAGTGTACTGTAATGAGCTAGCTTGCTGCATTGTGGCCCCTCGCGAGATCCGAGAAACGGGCTCTGGCCTGGCCCAAGTGGGTGGCCCATTCATAATGAGCTAGATGGGATCACACACCCAGGCTGACGTAGTTCAGCTATGCGGAATCGATGGGTCAGCGTCCGCTACATGACATGCTGTTCATTTCTGTTGGGCCTAGTATGGGGGACCAGGTCCTGCCAACCAGCGAATGTGAATAAACCCATTCAGCACCACACGGTGGTAAATATATTGACTCCATGCACGCATAATGTGCCAGTGGTATACTGACTACTGCGCGAATTCCAGGCGTGTAAGGCCTACCGTACAGTGTACAGTGTGCACTAGCCTGATCTGGGACAACTTGGCGGGGAGATTCGGATTTCGCACATACCGAACCCGGTCAAATTAAAAGGTGATTAGTCCATGTCAAGTGTCGGTTCGGGGGCCGGGTGGCGCCGGGCGGTCTGGGCTTCATCGTGCGATGTCCATCCTACCACGAATAATTGTAATCTATGGTACCACTCATATTTATGAATAATCACAGGTCCTATACACCCCGTCATATTTCCAACGTCGATATATGGAAAGATGACATGAGCAAGATCCAGAAAAAACAAAGATGGCGATCTTGGGTGTTTACTCGAAGAAACATAGTTACCATTGCTGTTTGAAAATTTGTTATTCTGGAAGATCATAGGAATATTTTAGTTTCGTGAAAAATGTCAACAGTTTTAGGCCACTCAGCCCCACAAATAGGCCGCATTCAACAATAATATTCATAACATACCTAGCCGTATATAGTTGGTGGCTCCCGATTGTTCTTGAATGATCACGATAAAACATTTTCTTCTAAATGCAAACAAGTGTACATGAAGTATATAGACATTAACATTATTCTTTAAAAAAACCAATGTATTACTCACGATTGCAACCTTTGAAAGACTTATCATGACTATCACAAGCTCAAGTATACGTTAACTGCAGCAAAGGGCGATTCACCTTTTTTTAATGAATTTCCCCAGCACCTGTGCATGGTAAACGGGGTCAACCATGGTTTATCGTTCACACCTCTGGTCGCCCCTCTCTCTATCTCGTATCTTGCGGGAGGATGTTGGGTGGGGAAAGGTGACGAGAGAGAGTCGGGTGTTATCGCAGCCTTCTCTTCCTTCCGACGATAGAACGCAAGATCCTCCGAAATAGATAACCCAAGAAGTTATTACACACACCTCGATAAACAAGGGCTCTGGTAGCCGAGCCGAGGGAGTTGTGTGAGAGAGAGGGAGAGGGGGACTAGAGGAGTTTTTTTTTCAATTCGTGCCATTTACATGTACATGTACACACACATATACATGTATGTTGTCAACTCGGAGAAAATAAGTTAATTTAGACGTATTTTGTGATAATGATGATGATTTATATAGTTAAACAGTAAACAGTTAAACAGTAGTTCACATGTGACGTGTTTTTTTTAAAGAATACTTTTTATTATCACGCGAGAATATATCAACATCTTACGTAGATAGTGTTAGTCTGTTAAACCCACTCTTCATTCTGTCCAAGGCTCCAAATACGCATGTTTACAAACATGATGCACCTGCTATTCCTACCCTTTCGCCTTTCTTTACCAAAACCCATCACCCCATGTCATTACTCCTAATCCCATCATCGCATCCTTGTATCAGGGAGGTGGGACGTGTATACACACTATCCCATATTCACTGTGCCGCCTTCCTTACCTCGAACCTCACTGTACCTCTTCCCTAGCCCTATCCCCGTCACTGCAGCCCCTTTCCTGACTCATAACCCCGTCACTGTACCCCTTTGTGTCCCCATTTCGTACCCCCTTGGCCTAACCCCGTTACTGTACCAGTACCCTCTCACTCTATTCTTGTCACTGTACCCCTTTCCCGACCATTTACTCCGTAACTGTACCCCTATGTCAGGTGTGTATTTCGCTGCTTACCCACAACCCTACCAAGGAGGTACTAGTACCCTCTTGACCCTTCCAACATGACAAATGAACAAATTCTCGTCCACCAATTGCAATGCTGCAGCACGACTCTGCGTGCCTTGGATGATAGGAAGACGTTTTCTTCGCACCTCGGGGGTAAGCAGAGCACTCTTGTTGATGCAGGCCCGGGGCTCTAGGGGGCTCTGTCGCGATGGATTGGGTACAGTGTCCTCTTTCACCCCAGGTGTTTCCTTTACACCTGTACGGGGTGTGGAGCACTGATGAAAAACACGACCTACATTATTTTACACATGTAGCCTTTCATTCAGTCTTAGGACCGTCCAATATGATCCACCCGATGATACGATGTACGTGTAATACTCATTTTTGTGAGTGAATTTTGTAACATTGACAACAAAATGTTGATGGGGCTTTTGTAAACATTAGCCGAATACCATCTCCTGTCTGTGCTAGACCTTGAGTATGCCCTGTAAATGTGAAGGTCGGCTCTTCATGCACGAGGTTCTCAAGTTTTCTTGTTCTTCTTGTCGTTGTTGCTATTGTTTATTTTCTGTAAGGCCTTTCTATTAAAGTTAGTCGTCGGACAACTCATGTAGAAACATGGAGGGTCAGGATGAGTGAATGCGTGAAGATAGTGATCATGCGTGCATAGTCCCTCCAAATTTTATTCCAATTCTGTCTACTTTTCAATTATGGTCTTAGTTTGTTTACGTGCTTGTTCTCGACTCACTGGATGATTGCCCTTCCAGTAAAATATATTGCTAGCAATTTTTCAAAGAGATGCAGTAATTTACTGTCCTGTCTTGATCGTAATTCGATTTCAAAGCCAGACATTTTTATATCCCGGGCGTCCGCTTTGTGGCACATAATCTACCTCAACAGCAGAATAATACGAATTATAATTTATAACCGCACTCTGTTATACTTGTAGTCTCTCTCGCTGCAAACATTCCGCCACAAATGAATAGAAATCGTGATTTCAATTGGATGATTTATCAAGTAGAGAATACGCGTTTGTTGTCGTTTAATCCCCCGGTTAAACTCTTGAACCACGGGAGTGCGGAACAACGGTGTTTACTCAGATCGGGGGTGCTGGTAGAGAGGGTTGGGACCAGGGCATCGCGCTGAAGATAGACCCACATAACAGTTCGATGACCTGCCGAGTCTTATGTAGATTGTAAGAGCATGGATACTTACCAGTATTTTGGGTAGGAGATTGCCCTTACAATAATGAGGTATTTCTATATACATGACTGTACAGTCAAACCTGTGTATAGCGACCACCTAATTGAACAAGAAAACTTAGCACTGAATACACATGACCTAAAGTTCCATATATATAGGCAGATTCCTAAGCATTGCTTTTCTCAGCAGTGGATCTATTTTGGTTGCTCTTATATCTAAGGTAAGCTGGCTGCTATAGACAGTGGTCGCTGAGACAGGTTTGATCGTACTGTACATTTATCTACTGACGTCCCGCACAATCGGGGTTTTTTGTCGCCTTGTTTGACCGTTTATTGCTACCGTCGTTGTTGAGCGGTGAACTGCGTTCCTTGTCCCCATGTTATTGCCTCTTTATTATTTGACGTTGATCATCTTTCATCATTTTCTTCTGATTCACTTCTATTTTTCTTTAATCGGGTGATTTGGAATTTATTTTCTATTGAGGCTCCAACCGCTTCACGGTTGGATTCTTCGGAGTTATCTGGTGAAAGATCCATTGGCTTCTTCGTGCCCTTTGCTGAACCCTGCATTCTTAAGCCGCCTCGGAATAAAGGAGATATTTATATAACTATGTAATTTTTTTTTCATTCGGAAACGTCAGTTTGCTTTCCGTTGTATATTTGTTTGCTGACAATATAGCCGAGTTTTCTGACAAACTTTGGGTTTGAATACAAGCTCTAATGCGTGACACTTTATAGGAATCGGCCTTTGTGAATGCGCGTCCATTGTCATAAAGTATATTTATATGGTCGGATACTGAATCGGCGGAGGGGCTGCGATGCGTTTACCATTTATTGTGAGATTCCACTGTATGGGCACGATCAGGGGTTTTAAAATGTTTATATAGGAAGGTATTTGTACCAATTTTACTATACGAACGCCACTCTACAGTACCCACGTTCGAAGAGGAGCCTATGATATTTGTTTAAATCCGTCCTGTGTATATTACGGCATAAATAAATATGCCCATAAAGTTCACGTAGAACATTGACTATACCAACCTCACTGGTACATAAACGCAACAAAAAAGGTGACAGAAGCGCATAATGTTTTGTGACGATGACTTGCAGCACAGTACAGAGTGATGTTGGCATTATTAACAGCTTTTCATGCAGATGTCGTGACCGCTATGTACATGTATGTATCGCCCGCGACGCTTGTCAATGCTCAACGTCATATTTCTCGGTAAGTGTTCACAAAATGGCTCCATTTTCTCGTGTTCTTTTTTTCTTTTTTACCGGCTCGCAGCCAACTCCCGCCTCCTCTAAAGTCAGCAGTCACTCACCTCACATCGTGTTATGAATGTGAGCGAAAGTAAAACGGGAGGCTGCATTGAAAGGCGAACACAAGGTTAAGGTGAAGGTGAGGGATGCCTGGTGGGGTTGCTAAGGAGGAGGAGGAGGTTGATGGGGGGAGGTGAGAGCGGGGAATGCCTTATGTGGTCAGTTGGTGCAGGGGGGAGAGCGCAGCAAGCCAAAAGTCGTGCTTTCTCACCTTTCATCGTGTTCCTACTCCTAGGCTCTCAGTTAACACCCCCGGGAGGGCGGAAAGGGGGGCAGTACGAGATCTAGCTAGACGAGAGAGCGGGGGCTGGTAGCGTGTACAGAAGAATGCGAACGTGCAATAAACCACTTCATTAGGCCCAATTGCCTGCGTAATTGGTGTCATTATCTTGTCGTTGGCACTTTGTTTGCATGTTTATATTTATCAATCTGTATGTGTTTATTTATATGTAAGCTATACACGAGTGGTTGTCCTGGTTAATGTGTGATTGGTATAGAGTCAATGCTCGACTTATGGCTTATTAAAAGGAATGTGACCTTTTTTTATATCACAAAATGTTTCTTGGCTGAAATTAGCCCATGATTCCGTCGCCTCGATTGCATGCGATAGTTTGCCTACCCCAACGAGACAAGTTAAGCAGAACGCATGACGAATTCATTACTATTCGCGACCAAAACATCTTTAATATTGGCTTCTTCTAAATTAATATGGAACATTGTTATTGCATATACCTCCTAAAAGATTAGACTTTGTCCACATTTCTTTAATCATGAGGAAGTTTTGTTACCTACAAGAAAAATACGCTTCCAGTAATTTTTCATGTGGAAGACTCTAAAATTGTTTACAGGGCTATTTTCACCTAAATTATGTTAATTTCTATGCCCTTTTCATGTGTATAGCTCCGGTAAGCGGGCACATGCTGCAAATATTCCAACACGTTAACTGTATATTGTACACCTATTATACTGGGGAGTATTCCAGCCAGTCGCCTGTTGGGCGCATACAGTGATTTAGAATTACGTTCCGATCTTTCCAGATAAACGTTTGTACACCTGTGTGGGTTGAGAGCAACAACGATAGATGAAGTGTCTCGCCGAAAGACAAACTTATTCATATTCGGCAGAACCTTTTTCGAACTCACGACCTCTTGATTAGAAGGCACGCGCCCTATACCAAGCTCGCTACTCTGCGTCCACACCCCGGACCTCCTAAGGGGGTAAGGTCCTGTAGAGCCAGAGGAGAGGTTGCAAACATTTATGTGCGTGTATGTGTCCTTTTGGTATCGTAGTTAAGCGGACGGTGCATAAATCACCCAGACGACATTCACATTAAGGTTGTTAATGTCACGTCAGCAGATGAGTACCACCGGGTGCGTGGCATTGAGCTCTAAGACTACCTATTGGTATCAACCCTTTGACTACCGAGCCACCGTAGGACAGCGGGGTGCGCCTTTACAGACCTCAGTGTAGGAGGGAATGAAGGGGTTAAGGTTTCACCGTCTCAGGACACGTCAGTAATTTATCGCCAGTCCCAACCATTCATTATCGCAACATCAACTTGTTTATCTTGTTTCGCAATTATTTTGAGATTTGTCTTGACCCAAAGGTATGAGGTGCTTGTCCAGATTTTCCTTAACCCTCCGAATCCATCGCAATTTAAATGTTCATTATACTCGCTATATGGCTGTGGGTTGTCAAAGTGTTTAACATTGTTTGCAACGCGTTATTATTGCGCAGTAAACTCAGTCATCTACGACTGACTACATGATAATGGGAAAAGGGAGCATGCACGCTGGGGGGTATCGCTGATGACTTGTGAATTACCACCCCTGAAGGAGTCATGTGCGCGCGTCTTTTGACACCGTCAACCTTCGTCTGTAAAAATGTTGACTGACGTAGGTCCTCCTGGGATGCAAGCCGACACGTAGCGGCCAATGCCCTCACTCCATCCAGTCCCTCCCATCCCACGGCGAGCCAGCCAGTACGCTGGGCCGTGATTCTCGCAACCGATTAGTACAAGTAATGTACATGCTGTAGATGAAGTCTAGTCTCCGTTTTGCCAGTCAACCAGCCAGCGCTAGCTAGTCCATTCCTCTTCGTGCCACTCTCCGCGGTGCGTGCGTGTCATCATGATTAGGAGCGCGAGCGCAGATTGATCACTTCTTCTACTTACTTCTTATAAACCAGTCTTGAGTCCGCTCCGTAATCATTCGGAGATATACCGTCGGAGGCGAAGCACGGAAATATACTTTGCTCCTCCAACTCTGACTCTGAGGCAGTCTTCGAGATTCGGATTGTTTGAGACGGCTACACTTTTAACAGGAATATTTTGCTCCTTCTACTCTTAGGAACTCTTTGTCAGTCTTCGAAACTTCGATCGTTTGAATTGAGACGCCTACAATTTTAACAGAGGATACCTGGTGGGTCTTTGCAGTGTTCAGTATCATTATACTCTTGGCGGAAAAATATAATTCTAGTCGCTATTTTCAAACCATCACTGTTGAAAGTTTGAATAATTATTGCTTTCACTTGAATCGTCCGTGCAGCAGTCAGGATAAACGATCTCTTTTGAAGCAGGGAAATTGTTGTTGCTTGAAAAACACATAGTTTCTGAATCTTTTGGACAATCTTTTCCCTTAATTGCCGTTTTTTTTACAGATCTTGCATCATTTTAATATATTACATTATACTTTATATATTTTATACATTGGCACTTTATTTAGGAAAAGTTATATTAGAGCTTGACAAGCTGACGCTCCGAGATTCGATATCATTTGTTTATCGGGACGCCATTTGAAAAGTTATACTGCTAGTATTTCACCGTCGAGACGCACGCAATTCTCTCTTCGTGATTGCCATGTTGTTTATCATCAAATCTTAAACCCATTCGTGAATATAATAGCACCTAATTGCTTTCATTTCCATGTGCGTTTGTTTTCTTCTTTAATACGATTGGAATGTAACAGTTTCCTTGAAAATACTTCGACTATATTTCTGATCCCGATTCCTGATTACTTATCCAGCGAGGAGTGACGGATTTAGGGAGCTAATCGGGTGAGAGTGAGAAGGGCGCTAAGCCTATTTCTGGCTAAATTGAGTTGTAGCTCGGAGCTTCCTCTATGTGAAACCAAATTTCCACATAATTATTCCTACTTTTTGAAATATTTATCACAATTTGAAGGGTGGTACATTTGGTTTCTAGTTTCTACATTGTTCGCAAACTTTAAACATGATTATCTCTAAAGTACAAACAAAGTCATGTGACTTAGCGCCCTTCTCTCTCCAAACCAACGCTATTTGTTCCAGACCACTTATCACAGCGTGACTCCGTTCCAGCGCCCTTTTCCCCTGCTGGAAACAAATAAAAGGACATTTCACGGTCGTCAGTCACCCAGTCATTCACCCCCCATTTCTGCTTTGTTGTCATCGTTTTGTTGCAGAGTTCAGAGTTAATTTACACAGGTTCATGTCATGTTACTCATCAAAAGATTCGACAGAAAATCAATGTCAATGTCTTCTATAATCATTGTTTGTTTGTTTTTTAATGT
>JBAMJV010014232.1:0-19911 GCA_037951105.1 Echinarachnius parma
GGAAATCGGGGGTGCTAATTTAAGCGAGGGCTACATTTTTAGTTTGAACTTTTAGTTTGCACTTAACATATACCCAGTGGCGAACCAAATTAGTACGCGTGTGTGTGTTTGTATCCTATGTAGGCATACCTGCTCCCCCCCCCCCTCCCCCCCCCCCCCCCCCCCGAACCCTTGTTGCGAAACCCCCTCCGAGGATAGGTGAATATAGACATATTGTGCGTTTATTTTGTTTACACCTTGCCCTTATATCTCAATCCCAACCATGCAAACACACAAAGGCACACAGACAAAGACACACTCACACACACCCCATACACCACACACACACACACACACACACACACACACACACACACACACACACACACACACACACCTACACATACACACACACGCCACGCACACACGCACGCAACACACTCATACAAACACACACACTCGTGAGAATGTACACTAACTTCTAAACTTGGTTGACCCTGCATGCTACGCATCTGTATTCTGCCCACCTCCTCCAAAATCCTCGTCCTTTCTAAATAGCGATTGAAGAGGACACTCCAGCGGCGAAGCCAGATCAAGTTGACATAGGTACAGGGGACATAACGGATGTGAAGTGAGGGGAGGGGCGGATCGTAATGGACATTGGATTTTACCAGACGCTTATAGTGTTAAAACCAAATAATAGTGTTTGGAAATGCCCCACACACACAACAAAAAACGATACGCTTTTGTCAACGACCATGTATGTGAAAACCATTACTTATTTTATCTGTGAAATGAAATGAATGAAATGAAATGAAATGTTAATGTAAACAGTTGGACAAAAACTGCTTTGAAATTTACTATTTAAGCAATACAAATTTTCGAAACGAATAGGTACATTACATTGGATTCAAGCATTATGTGCAAACAACGCCGCATTCGAATACGAGCGGCTAGCCACGGGAACTCAAGCCGTCGATTATTCTGAACCAGCCGTTACAAAAAACAAAAAAATGCTTCTTCTTTTCAAACATTTACAAAACATCACATGCACAATATTTTATTTTAAATGGTTGAAATCAATGAGTTTTAGAGAGCGCCCTCTTGAGTTTTAACTCTTTTAAAAATTATAACAGGCTTTTTACTTAGACATTTGTAATTTTGTATTTCTTTCGAGCATGTAGGAGTTATAACTAGTTTGTAATGTAATGGTGCAGGTTTTGGTTACTAAAATTCAGTTTGATCAAAACTGTACTCTGTTTACCAAAACTCAACTCTCCCTTTAAGTTGCATCGTATGAATAAAAAAGGATATTATATTAATTCATTTATCCCTCGCCATTATCTCTCCCTCCACTAGCTTTGTAACTTTATAGATAATGTGGAATATGGACGCGAAAATGATCGGATGTTTTGCGGTTCATTCAAGGCTCGCTGGAAGGGAAAAGCCAACGAGTTTCCCTGAATTACTTGTATTACTGAATTACTCTAATCCTAGTTAATCATGTGCGATGCTCTTACAGTTTCCCAACCTGTTCATGCCTTTACTTCGTCCTACCTTTACTGACGTCAGAGAGGTGGGAGGACGGGAACTCAAACCGTCGATTATTCTGAACCAGCCGTTACAAACAAAATGAAAACGCTTCCTCTTTTCAAACATTTACAAAAGAGGATTTTAAATAGTTGTTGATTATCTCTCTATCTAATCACTATTTCAACAAAACATCACAATGCACAATATTTCATTTAAAATGGTTTAAACCAATGAGTTTTTAGAGAGCGCCCTCTTGAGTTTGAACTGCTCTTTTTTAGTAACCAAAACCTGCACCGTTACATTACAAACTAACAGTTATAACTCCTACATACTCTCTGCTGACGTAGAGCAAATGGTAAAATGCTCTTATTTATAGAAAGAATCCAGGTGGGAATGTAATAAAAACATAGAGTGGATTTGTGGGTTAATCAATATTTCGTTGCTGAAGTACAAATCCATCAATTTACCATTTACTGTCCCAATGCTTCTTTTTGGTTCCCCCATATTTCACGTTATGTTAATTACAAACAAATTGTTGATTATGTAATATTTTATTGTATTTTAGTCTTCAATTTATTTATTCAATTGTATTTCGTTTTTGAATGTATTGTTTGTTTGTATAATTACTTGTTCAAAATTTATTTGTGAAATATGGAAATAAATTCAAATCAAATCAAATCAAATGTATCTTAATGTTTATGAGATCCGTTTTTCTTCTTCTAAAAATGCACTCTCCTTGAATGTCATAATTCGTTCATAATTCGTATTTCCTTCACTATAATCATGATTATCATGATTATCAGTACTTTAATGTCAAATTCTCTTTCGGATACGTTATTCTATTTTTGATATGAAACTAAAGCCTTCCAAAATTAATTTCGTATAGGCATGTGAGCATATTAAAAGTGACGTATGTTTTTTTTCTACAAAGAAACTATATTGTTTATTACCATCTTATATAGTATTTTGCAGAACCAATCAATCTTGAAGACCACATCTTCAAAGACCATTATCCACCACCACCATGACCAACCTTACCTGATTTCTTTATTGCCATCTATTTCTAAGATAATTGAAAAAATAATATGTATTCGATTAGTTTCGTTTTTGAAAAGTGAAAATATTCTCTCGAACTTTCAGTTTGGTTTTAGAGAAAAATATAGTACTACCCATGCGTTATTGTCTTTTATTGAGAAAGTAGCCCATGCTATTGATAAATCTTCCCACATGGTGGGTGTTTTCCTGAATTTCTCCAAGGCCTTCGACACAGTTAATCATGATATTTTACTTTACAAACTTTCTCATTACGGTGTGCGTGGTAAGGCCTTGGAGTGGTTCAGGAATTACCTATCTAATAGACAGCAATATGTATTTGTAAATAATCATAGTTCAGAGTTATGTAATATATCTTGTGGCGTCCCACAAGGAAGCATCTTAGGCCCACTCTTATTTATTTTATATATTAATGATTTTAGTAGGTCATCTGATGTTCTATCGTTTGTTCTTTTCGCCGATGACACTAACTTATTTTTTCTCACGATAATCCACACACTCTTGCAGATACAGTTAATGCTGAATTGGTCAAGGTAGTGGATTAGAGCCAATAAATTATCATTAAATTTGCAGAAAACTAAATATATGCTTTTTAGTAAATCTATACATTCGTTACCCATAGATATTGCTTTTGAAGATTTTATATTGGAAAACGTTTCTAATATTAAATTTTTAGGGGTTACTGTAGATAATCAACTTTCATGGAAATTTCATATAAATAATATTTGTAAAGTTATTTCTCGCAATATTGGTATTATTAATAGATTAAAATTCCACATCCCCTTAGTATCCTTACTTATGTTGTATTCATCTTTGATATTACCATACTTAAATTATGGTATTTTGACTTGGGGTAACACTGACGTAACATTATTAGATAAATTGTTGTTATTGCAAAAGAAAGTACTTCGTATTATTTTTAATATGGCGGCCACGCTCTCACACAGACTTATTATTTTTTGATAATAACATAATAAAAGTTAAGGACCTATATTTATTTCAACTCGGTCAATTTATGTATAATTATAATAAAAATACCTTACCCGCAATTTTTGATGAAATGTTTTTAAAAAACCAATTAGTTCACAAGTACCCAACTAGACATTCGGGGGAATTTCATTTGCCATTATTGAGAACGTTATTGGCTCAAAATACATTCATTTATAATGGTCCTAAATTTTGGAATACTCTCAATGATAACATTAAAAATGCAACATCATTTAATTTGTTTAAGAAACAGATTAAAATATTATTATTGCAATCTTATGAAACTCATTAAATTTAGAAGTATGGTTATCTCCCTAATATGCACTGTTCATATTATAAATTACATGTCAATAAAAGGTCATCATCTTTATGTTAGTGTATTAGTTTATTGTAATTGCCTTCCAACGTTTTGCTTTTTGTATTGAGCGCTTTTTATTGCTTATATTCGTATGCGTCAACAGTTATGTCTCCGTCCACATCCAACCATCATTTCTCTTCATGTTACCATCACGTATGTTACTTTTCATCTTTCCATTGTGCTATGCACGTTGTTTTGTGTTGTGTCGTATTGTTTTGTTCTGCTCCTCGAAGTCTCTGTCGGCTCACCTTATATGTTTTTAGTAACTTTTACTGGAAGCAATTCAAACTGTAATGTACAATTTATTGTTATTTTTTAAATTACGATTGTAAAGTATTATTCGAATTGTTTATGAATTATTATTCAATTGCTTTATTATTACTCGAGGGGTCCACAATCTACAAGCACTGCTTTTCAGTGGATCCCTCCATTTCCAAATATATCATTTATTGTATATGATTCTTATTTTCATTGTACATCTGTTTAATTATACCATAATGTTACCTTTGTTTTGTTTTGTACAATGATAATTATGTATATTGATTTATGTTGGAAATGAAATAAACTAAACTGAAACTGAAACTGATAGACTTACATTGTAAGTCTGATTAATGTTGTTGGCAGTTCTCTTCATGCGTCCTATAAGGCCAAACAGGAATTAAAAAAACAACTCTCATGAAATGTCTCCTTTAACCCTAAAAGGGCCGGGCTATTTGAGGTCTTCAGCAGGCCGGGGGGGCCATTATGGCCCCCCCCCCTAAGATCTCGGCCGCGGAGCGACCGATCGCCGTGAAAATTTGCACGCATGATAAGTGAAGTGTATAGAATACAATGGTAATTTTTTTTAAATTTGACAAATTCATTAATTTGCATATTTATGGTAATTTATGCAAATAAGTCATGAAATTCATATTTTTACCCATAAATCATATATTATTCATAATTAAACTCTGGTTTTCACTACATATATTCTTTAGAGCATGTGGAATAATAAAACGACAACAAAATTAGGAAGAGCCAGGTTCTTCCTTATGTTTTCTATTGTTTTGATAATTTCTTATGTATTTCTTTGTTTTTTTAAACTTATGTATTTTATTGTTTTTGTTGTTTATTTTATTTCTAACTATAATTTAAGTATTTTGAACCCGCAAAACAACATATAAATGTAAACAACACTGAATAACCAATGATAAACCTCATTTTACGAAAATTGATATTTCCATATGTTTTGTACACAAATCACGAAATTGAGCGATTTTCGGGCTGACATGCATAGACAAAAGGTCACGTGACTTTGTAACGGTATGTCCGATTTTCGAAATTTTTGTTTTAAAATGTGCGCAAGACCCGAAAGAAAAATGTCACGGAGCAGCGGCGCGTCATCTTACAGCGTTTTGGAGCAATAAAAAAAATCGCGGAGGGGGGGGGGGCCATTATGGCCCCCCCCCCCCCGGCCCTATTAGGGTTAATTCAAAATAAATTATTATGTTTCGTAGGAAAAGACATCTTGAAGACGACATCTTCGAAGACCACATCCACCATGTCCTTGGACCTTACCTTGTATAAGTATGCCGTATGTTTGACGCTGGTTATCGTGAACGTTGCAAAGAGCTATCAAGCAACAACATCAGATGTCATTGATCAACATCCCGGGGGGGGGGGGGGGGGCACTCAACTATATTGCTGTACACACGCGCGACCAAAAAACACGTAAAAAGGGTACTTTTTGCCGATCATGGCGCGTCACGCGCGTCACGCGTTTAGGGTGTCAAAAAGGCCAAAATCAGAAGAAGAAAAAAAGGGTATGTTTATGGAGTTAAACAAATACGCGTTCAGGGTATCTTTTTCTCCAAACTTGTTTCCCAGACTTGTCTGGAGTTTGCCGGGGATTTTGTGCGACTTCGAATTGAGAGCAATTGACGTAGACCTTGTTTAGGGGTATGTTTTAGGGGTTATACTTGTTTAGGTGGCAAAATTGTCAAAAAAAGCACGCGAAAATAAAATTTGAGCAATGGATAAAACTTGTTTAGGGTGGGTTTGAAAAACCTGTGGTCGCGCGTGTGTACAGCAATATAGTTGAGTGGGCCCCCCGGGCAACATCCCTTTCCTATCTACTAATATTTGCAAGATTTCCATTCTTCAAGCCGCAATTGTCAAGTCCATATCTACCCTGACTGCCCCATCCTGGCAGACGTGCTCCGTGTGCCTGATGCTGGCAGTTCTATATGTGTCCTAAGGACATAAAGGGATAAAAGGAACACTTATTAGTTTATTTCCCTCTCCAGGACCTGTATTTCGGATGTTTCGCAGGACCTAAACATCATGCAGTCTTCATCTGCAAAGACCGTGTCAACATTGACTTCACAAACTTGGCAGACGTGTTCCGCATGTTTGATGTCGACAATTTCTTTGCGTCCTGAGGTTATAACGGAATACAACTTTGTATGGTAGGAGTACTACACATCGGCACTGCTTTTTAATATCGGCACCCCGCGTACAGCGCGTGTTGTGAAAAATCGCGCATGTGATGATGCGCGCTACCCTTAGAAACTGAACTGGTCGAAATTTCGAGGAGAAATAATGCGTAGATCTTCCGCTACGAGTAAATTTGTGAAATGATGCCAAGATCGCACAAGACATTTTGAGTTGCGTGCATTGTCAATGAGAGTTGACGGGGTGCCGGTTTAAAAAAACACCGCGATCTCGTGAAGCCAAAAAATAACGCGCGCGTTCGAAGACGATATCTCAAAATTTAACTTATACATCGCAAATCTGATCATCGCATCGGAATCTGCACTATTTTCTCCATGTGTGAGTAAAGTTTTAAGAAATGTGTACGATTTTTTAGTCTAAAACTGTCGGAAATGTTTTTAGGGTGCCGATGTGGTGGTCTCTCAACCATACATCGCATAACTTCCAAATGTTTCACATGACTAAACAACGACGAAATTACCAAAGACCATATCGACCATGCAGCCATGACAAACAGACGTACTCCCCCGTGTTTGATGTATCCTAAAGCTGTAAAGCAATTTCAAGAAAACTTCTGTCTTTCCCTCTCCCATCTTATAACATTTACAGGACCAATACATCTTCAAGACAAAATTGTCAACGTCCATATCAACCATGACTTCACCAACCTGGCAGACGTACTTCGTGTGTCTGATGCTGTCAGTTCTTTGCGTCCTGTCCAGTTATCACGGGGTGTGGGCAGCAGAACGGTGCACCAGGCAGTCCCGGCCCTCGAGATCTCTCAGCATTAAGGTACAACATTACTCATGTTGTTTAGAACTCAACTGGTGATGACGATGATGACTATGTCGATGATGATGATGATGATGATGATGATGATGATGATGATGATGATGATGATGATGATGATGATGATGATGATAAAATAATAATAGTGGCTACTTATATAATTATAAAAGCGCACGAATGATAAACGATGACGACGACCATGATGTTGATGATGAATATGAATTATACAATTATAATAATAATGATGATGGTGACGACGACGACAATGATGACAATGATGATGATGATGATGATGATGATGATGATGATGATGATGACGATGATAAGGATGATGAGGGTGATGATGACGATGATGACAATGATGATGATGATGATGATGATGATGATGATGATAAGGATGATGAGGATGAGGATGATGAGGATGATGAAGAAGAAGAAGAAGAAGATGATGATGATGATGATGATGATGATGATGATGATGATGCTGATGCTGCTGATGATTATATCATGAGGATCAGGAGGAGGAGGAGGAAGAGGAGGAGGAGGATTACAATGACATTCCATGCCTTTCGCTCATGTCGAATTAGCATTTACCTTATTATAAAGAGCTTAATTCCAAAAGGCGCTAAATCCACTTTGTCAACTTTGGAGAAGAGCAAGTTTCTTTGTACACATGCCTATAGGAATATAAATCTTGAACGTTCCATATTTTGATTTTTATCGTGTGATTTATCCTCAAATTTGGATTTCTAGATAGCTACGTAGCTTATTTATGTACTGATATCGTAACTCAGTTTTTATTGAAAGTGGATTTAGCGCTTGTTGAAAATAAGCTCTTCGTAATTGTGCAACCTTCTAATATTTATATCCTTGTCCCCTTTTCCTCTGACCGTCTCCCTTTTCTCGCAGGATTTCAATCCAGCCTCTCCGAATGCGATCAGGAAGCTGCTAGATGAATACCTTCGAAGTCGAAAAGTGAAACAACAACAGCAGGCACAATTCACTCGACCCGATGCAGCTGTAAGTACAATGGGAAGAGTTTAATTGCTAATAGCCCGGTCACATATCAACGGATTGCGCAAACGGATGTCAAACAGAGAGCTAAATTTTCCATCCGTTCTATACGTTTCTTGTCCGTTCCTTGTCCGGTGATGTACGTTGTTCTATGTGTTGTACATGAAGCAATGGAGACGACTTTCATCACCGGACACTTTGATTTCGCAAATTGTCTATTCGTTTGGGCATACGTTTCCGATATCCGTTGATATCTGACCGGGCCATTAAGGCTATAATTATAGAAGACGTCTAACAAAAGATAAGTAATGCCTTCATTGTATAACACAATATTAGGGGATATAAAAGAAACTGCGCTGGTTAGAGTATAATTGATGCATTTTTAAAAGTTATGGTTGATAGTATGACATGTTTTTCTTCATGATGTATTTCAGCAGCTTCAAAATAATACAAATACCTGAATTTTAAAAGATGGATACATTCCGTTTTGTTATAAACTTATTATTATTATATTATTATAACTGTAATGTTATTAAACATTAATGAATATAACATTTTTTAATGTTTAATACCATTACATATTTTAACATTTTATCATTATATATTTCAGTTGCCTCAAATTGAAATATATCCAATTCGAACAGTGGAAATACTGCGCTTTTGCCAAAAAAAAAATCGTTATAAATTACCCTCTATGGACACTATTATTACCCCGATCATGTGATACAATGCAAACCAGCTAGCACACATTGTATGCACCATCTCCACTCCCTGGGGAGCATTCCTTCCTTCCAAGCGGCTCATGGGTATTGAGAAGATCCTTCACATAAATCTTTCACCTCCTATCTGGTCCCCATTTATACACCTGGGTAGAGAACAGCAATTGTGGATACGTGTATTGTCTTGCTGAAAGACAAACGCGGCGGGCAGGGTTTGAACTCGAGATCTCACGATCGGAAAGAGCGCGCTCTACCGATCTTGCCACACCATAACCACGTAAAATTATAAACAGTATTAATTGGAAAAGATTTCAGCTGCTCCAAGCATGCAGAATACATACAACTCAAATGGAAATGTTAGAGATATTGCCATTTTGCAACAAACCTTCTGTCCCAGTATAAACACATACTCGTAATTATTGTTGGTAGTTTCATATCTAACGAAGATTCTGAGACATGGGCAAAGGCCCGTACTATACTTCTTAAATCGAAATTTAAACGCTGAAATGACACGGTAATGCGTAACACAAACGAGTTACGTATGTCACTTGACTAGTAATTAAATTAAACAAATAAGGAGGTCTTGGGTTCGATTCTCACTCGAGCCTGCTTCACAAATCTGATTATTATATTTTCGAAGCGGCTCAAAAATGCACTGAGCAATTTTAGTGATTACCCTTCAACAATTGAAAGCTGCTGGTCATTCTTCCCTGTTTATTTAATATTATGAAAACAGGGATAATGCAATGTTTGTTTTATTACGTAATATATAACATTATGTTGTTTAAAAAGTGAACATTATAATGCATGTTAATTGTTATAGAAATTAAATGTCATAATCAATAAATATCAATTAATCAAATCAATTTCTCCCCTCCAGACCTGTCTGCCGCAGGGGGTATCCTGTAGCCCCATGACTAGCCGACCCTGCTGCGGCCTCATGAACTGTTTCCGGTTCAACGGTCAACGGTGCGAGGTCGGGGATAGGTGCGTTTGCAGGAACAGCCAGTACCACCGCGACTCATACTTCTGATTCCAACTACTACCTCCGATATGAATTCCGATGCCAGCCATGTGTTGTTAACTCTCCTAATTTCAAAGACTTAAATTAAAACCCAAATTAATTACCAAGCCCAACACTATCATAAAGCCCGCTTGGATTTGAAAAGGTAAATCGTTTTGATTTAAAAGTAAATCCTGTAAACTAAAACATAACTTTTGGAACACGTAAATGTTTATAAATGCAACAAAGTTTAATAGTATTATCAATTTGTCACTAGTTCAAGTCCTGCTTGGATACAAATCTACAATTTAAGAAAGTAAGTTACTGTAAGTCATCTATCTCTAATTTGTCTGTGTCATCTAAATCCATATTGCGCTCCAAATCCCGATCACGGGATAACTGTTCGAATGAGTAAATCCCGCAAAATTATGTTTGTACGCACTGTGATCAAGCGACGTTTATTTATGCGATAATGCGCTCTTCGAAAAAGATTTAGAGCGCAAGCGCAGCTGCGATCATGCGCGCACGCATTGCATACAATTGAAGTTGGCGGAAGCTTTTCGAGCCACTGTCCATACTGTGACACGCTGTGAAAGGCGCTGATGTAACTCTCTCGCCAAATCGCTAATTTCCGCTAACTTCAGTTTTACCAATCTAATGCTTGGTTGGCCCTTAGTTATAATTATTATACATAGACATTAATCGTGGTAATTTAATAATTTGTTTCATGAACAGTGTGTGTGTCACTTTAGTCCACATTTGTTTATTTAGCTCAAAATCGTTGTCATGTTGTTATCATGAATTGTGAATATGCGTACGAACATACTAATATTTTGTGTAATGCTGAGCATGTCGAATAAGTTGTGGTTCAAAGAGAGCAAATTCTTTCTCGTCAAGCAATGTAAAGGTTAAATAAATACCTATTAAATTATGATAATTGATGAAATGCTATCGTTGGGAAAATGTCAACATTAGCTAATTATTTCAATCATGATAACATTTTAAAATGACATTTGAAGAAAAAAAATCCCCATGCCACGCTACCACAGGTATGGTAACATCTGTCTTTGTTGTTGTTGTTGTTGTTGTTTATTATTTTAATTTCAACCGATGAACCTTCTTGCGAAGCAGACTGTCTAGCTGTAGTATAATTACTGTATACGAAGTTGTACGATGTATCATAAGAACAAGAAACCGGTTCTGTTGCTTTGTAATCAAAATAGCATGTTTCCTATTCAGTCATAAAACAATTATATAATCAAATTTAGACAAATATAGTAATATCATTATGTATACAAACACTATGCATTTTGACATTTTAGCCGTTCAATCTGAGAAGGTCTTATCGGACTACTATACCATACTAAAACAAAAATTGTAATGCTATCTAGCGGAAATATGACTTGTGCTAATTATTTAGTTGTAAATAATACTTTTAAAATAATTATCAATTTAATCATTATAATTTAATCATTATAATTTAATCATTATAATGTAGAGAGAGTAACGTAGAGAGAGAGGAATATAACACACATGTATTGTTTATAAATGACAAAGTTAGCATGGTTAGTATCAGTGTGTTTACTTTAATAAAGAAGTGCAGAATTGAAAATTAAAGATGTATTTTGTACAATATTGTGCAGTCGTATAATATATATAAACGTTCAAACGTTGTACACTTTGATTAAAATGTTTTGTGTAATGCCCAGTCTTCAAAATAGATTGGCATATCCAATTATTTGCTATCTCATTGGGGAAAAGGGAAGATTCGTGAGTCCCAGAGTGCGTTTAAATACAATCTCCCAGCCCCAAATCAGTGATTTGACATGCGTTTTCAGTTTACATTCATCAATTAGAGGAAAGATTCGCCTGGAATACGTTTACAAAGCGATGATTTTATAGGTTAGACAAGTGCATTTAAACGCATTCAAAGATAGTTGGGTCAATATCACGTATGCATACTTCGGACGTAAAATGTGATTGCGATATTATTTTGAAGAGCTAAGTTCCAATAGGCCGGAAATCCACTTTCCATAACAATTGAGTTAACGATTTATGTACATTAATAAGCTATGTAGCAATCTAGAAATGGAAATAGGACTAAATATTGAACGTTCCATTTTCATATTCCCATAGGCATGTGTACAAAAGTTGGACAAAGAAACCAGATTTTCTCCAAATTTGAAAAAGTGGATTTAGCGCCTTTTTGAATTAAGCTCTTCATGTGCGTATGTTGGTGAGGAACATATTTCAGGTGGTCATTGTGTGGGTGTAATAAGGGGTTATGAGGAGGACATGTAATACGTTTTCGTCGCCTTGAGTAAAACCGCAAGTTTATCGTCATCAAACAGGGGTCAAATAAAATCGTTATTAATGCGAGGGCTTTCTTCCCCCAACAGTTTAGTAAGGCCTTCGATGTTATTATAAACGCAGGGAAAGTGTGTACGTGCGTTTGTGTGTGTGCGCGTGCGTGTGTATGTGTTTTCGTACGTGTGCCTGAGTATTTGCATTTGTGATTGTGTATGCATGCGTATGTGTGTTTATGTTTACGTGCGTGTGTGCCTTGTATGTGTATGTAAGTAGTGTGTGTGTGTGTGTGTGTGTGTGTGTGTGTGTGTGTGTGCGTGTGTGTGTGTGTGTGTGTGTGTTAGTGAGTACACGTGTGTGTGCGCCTGTGCGTGTGTATTAGTGTTTGTGAATGCATGCGTATGTGTATTTTATGTATATGTGCTGTGTATGTATGTGTGTGTATGTGTGTTACGTGTGTGTGTGTGTGTGTGTGTGTGTGTATGTTGTGTATGTACGTATGTGTGTGTGTGCGTGCGTGTGTGGTTTTGTGTGCATAATATGTTCTTTTTTTAAGACACCAATTGTGTATAAAGTCTACGATATCATTTCTATGGACACATCTTTCAGAGGAGATTGTAAAAAAAGAAGGTATTTTCTTATTCTTAGTTTTGCCAAATAAGGTACATTGCAAAAGTATACATCTTACATTATATGATTAGTCACTCTATGAACACTTTAGAAAACAAATACATTTTCAGAAGATTGTACACTATTTATTATTTTATTTAAAAAAATAATAATTTAGCCGGACAATATAACTTATTTTAATTTCGAACACTTCCCAACATTTTGATAAAACCGCTAAAGGGCCATTCTTGGTCACGTGTGTGACCCAAAACATGACAAATTTTGAAATGGGATGCTTATATTTCAGTAAGTATGAGACTATAATGATTTTTACTTCATATGTGACTTGAATATGTTGTAGTCTTTCAAACTTAACACAAAAGATTTTATAAGGATTACGTAACTCAATGTCAGAGGTCAAATGGCATGGGTCACGTGTGTGACTTCGCACGGTGTGCTTTTTTCATAACTAAATTTCATTTGGAAAATTCTTTAAAATATGAATAGCTATAATGTTCATCTTATTACCAGAGAAGTACTATACATTTGCAAGTACAACAATAGCAATGAATGAGAATTATATCAAACCGTTGTTTTTTATAGTACTTAATTATGTGGCAACGTCTGGTCACGTGTGTGACATTTTGGGGTGGTCACGTGTGTGACATGTACAATATGAATGGAAAAATGGGAATTTTATAATATCGGGTTTAGAAAAGAATGAAAGGTTGAATTTTTACAAAGTTGGTATCAACCTGTACAGGAAAGTGAGAAGAATGAGCTTGCTAATTATCCTTTTGATATCTTGATTATTTTCTGAATTATGATTATTAGAAAAATATTGAAATATGTAAATTTATGCAAATGAGTAAAAAAGTTTCATTTTAAACTTCAAATCATGTATTTCATGAAACTTTACACATGGATCATTCCAAAAATGGAACAAAACTACAGAAAAATAAAACTTCAATTTTTCCGAAAAAGTTTCACTTTTCAAAGAATGGCCCTAAAGTGCAGTCAATACCTAGTTGTTATGAAATGTGTTTGCGCCATCTAGCGATGAATGTTTGATACCATAATCGCACCACTGCCATTCAGTGCAGCAAATCTACTAATAAGGGATGCAAATTCTCCCCTTTATTAGGCGAAGTGAAGAATTAATATGTTCATGTTGATGTTTGGGCGCAGTATAGCCCCCAGGTGGTCCCCCACTAAGAAAAAAAAACGGAACAAAAAGTGATAAAGGTATCGGCAAAATGATTTAATTTAAAAGTAAAACCCCCACTCCATAATTATCCTTCTATGTAATAATACTTTGTTTCCAGTGGACCTAGACTGTTTTATTATTGTGGGGGGGGGGGGGGGGGGCGTTCAAGGGAGCAAACGAAGCTACCAAGCTGTTGGTGTGTGTGTGTGTGTGTGTGACGTTTGGGAATTGCAGATATTGAAAACGAGGTGTTTTAGAACCTTGAAACACAATCATGAAACTAACATATTGTCACTTTAAGTGGCCAACAAAGGGGGGGGGGGGTGCAGCTGCAGCCCTTTAAGCCTCAACCCCCCTCCCGATCTTTAAGTCAGTGATTTGTCTCTCTCCTTCAAACATACCTAAAAGTAAAACCATTTCAGTTCTACCGATCTAACTTTATCACCACATTGACCAAAATAAATGCTCCGTCCCACACCCATACATGTCCGAATGCTGTCTAAAGGTTGAGGAACGTGAAGTTGAATAGCCTTCCGCTGAGTTTCTCTTTACAGCTCGTTATCATCCATCGTAATCATACAAAGCACATACATGTCTTGAAAACATGCAATTTGGGGGTGGGGCTGCCCCCGCCCCCTCCACCCGCCCCCTCCCTTCTTTACACTAGTGATTATTCCCCTCCTTTACTGCTAAACCACCACTGACAGTTCTACCCCTTTGTCACTACATTGACCTACTAGCTGCCTACATGATTGAACTGTTCATTTCACATTGCCCAAATGTTGATGTAACATGACCGTGGAATGGCCTTCCGCCGATCTTTCTCCTGGCAGGTCATTATCATCCATCATAATCAGACAAAGCACATAACTGTCATGGAAACATGAAATGAATCGCTCCCCTACGAAGCCCCTTTAAAGCGGACCGCTCGATCGCCCCATCGCAAGGTTATCTATTGCAATCAAGCGTAAACTAATAGGTTTACCTTGGCGTTTCAAAAATGAATTTCAAACAAATTTTTAGACATCCCATCCTTATTGTTGTTTCCATATTCTTATATTGAGATTATGAATCTACTCCTCCTCCTCCTCTTCCCCCCTCCTCATCTTCCTCCTCTATCCTCTCCTTCGTATTCCATCTTCCAATTTATATATTGTATTTCTGTGTGTTGTTCGTAGAAGAGCGCCACGAACTGTTAAAGTATAACACAATATCATTGCCGACTTCTTGGTCTCGAAGGGCTTCAGCTTTGATTATTAGCAGCATTTTGGGTTGGTATATATAATTTTCTTAAATATTACTTATTCGCTTCATCGGCTATTTAATTTCCTTCACCAGTCGTCTTCCTCCTCCACCTCCTCCTCCTCTTTCTTCTTCTACTCCTCCTCCTCCTCTTTTCCCCCTCCTCATCTTCCTCCTCTATCCTCTCCTTCGTCTTCCATCTCTTCCTCCTCTATCCTCTCCTTCGTCTTCCATCTCTTACTCCTCGATCCTCTCCTTCCTCCTCCTCCTCCTTCTCCTCCTCCTTCTTCTCATCATCCTCCTCTTCCCCCCACCTCCTACTTCCCTCCCTCCTCATCCCCTTCTTCATTCTTCTTCTGTCTTTCTCCTCCTCCTCCTGCTCCTCCTACTCCTCATCCTCCTCCTACTCCTCCTTCTTGTCATCCTTCTCCTCGTCCTCCTCCCTTCCCCCTCTTCCTCAATCACATCCCTTTTAAGTTCGAATACAATTAGTGTTTAGGGTTGGGAGTAAAGTTATATGGTTATAGCATGGTAAGAGATCTGTTTAGGGCTGTGGGGGGGGGGGGGGGGGGGTGCTGGGGCTCCATTCCCAGTACAAAATACCGAGACTTGGGTGTATTGGTTCGGCATGATTGTGTGGAATGGGAGGAGGGGGAGGCCAATCAGCTAACAACCAGTGCCCCGAACCTCGGGGGACTTCCCCCGCCATCAGCCAGAGTCACGACCCCGCTTCGAATCGCTGTGTTTGTTAGCCAACTGTTTTTACTAGCCTGTGCTCAAGGGAATTCAGCTTTCAGCGCCTTCTACAGGACGTCAACTTGAACCGAGAACAACGTAGTCTTGTTCCAGATTGTACTGCTTCTAAAAGCGCCGTTGGCAATGTTTTGCTCCATTACGTTTGTGCTGTTATTGTAGTTATTTCGAGATTGGATTTGTTGGTTCGCTGGTGCACTGTTATTTCATAAAATATTGAAAGACTGACATTTTGTCTGCTTCACTGGTGAAATTAATTACATTCCCGTGGGATAATTCAAAGTAATTTTATCTTTTCTTCTGGATTAATGAATGCTTTAATTTCATAATGCGTCTGAATGTTGACCAGGCTAAATAAGGCGGGCAGGAATGGTTATTTCATTTCCCCGTCGGGCGGAATATTCAGCTGTTATGGCGTCGTTTACGCAAACTAATGTTCTGTCCGCCCAAATTTGACAGAAACGAGTTGCAACCTCGATTGCCTAGCTTATTATACAAAGAGGCTTATTGCTAAATAGATATTTTACCAAACAAATATACAGTATGAGAGTCGCTACTCGATTGTAAATGATTAACATAAAATACAAATCATGATAGAATCTTAATTTTGTTAATATGACATTTATGTGTTCTTTAGTATTTTCATTTTTGTTATCATAATAGTATGTAATGTTCATATTACATTCCAAACACTTGCACACATACACCCTGATAATGTTTAGGTTGCATTGTTGTGTTTTTGAAACAGATATTGTAAAACAAGTTTCGTACAAATAATGCCAATTTCGATGACGACATTATAATGCATAATTATTTCCTAAAGATAGCTTGACATGTACAATTATCATTGAATGTAGCTATATGGTAGTTAAAGCTACAAATGTCAATTTAAGAACTTCAAGGGTATTTTCCTGCTAGGATTAATCATTCCAACATGAATTCATGTGAGTGGGGATTTATAAATAGGAGCGAAGAAATTTCACATTAGCGTGGGTCATTAAAATGATTTAATGTGACGCGCAGAAGATAATGGCATTGGGCACAAATCATACATTTGATTGCGAATTGCAATGGCGTACCCAAGGGGCGTAGCGTGGTCGGACTGATTGGAGGGGGAGGGGGGCATGCAAATTATTCGGGGCACACTTCATACAGTGGCTTAGTTTGGTCGGACTGATTTTTATTTTATTTATTTATTTTGTTTTTTTTTTGGGGGGAGGGGGCACACACATTATCTAGGAACAATGTTTATGTATTCGTTATTTGTTCATATATTGTCCCCTTTTATGTTTTGTTCTGTTTTTGTCAAATTAGTGGGGGCCGGGGGGGGGGGGGCACAGTCCCCCGTAGCTTATCCACTGATACGCTTTGTGCTTCTTTATTATTATTTTGTTAAAGCTTCCTCTTATGTTTGTATTGTTTTGTCAAAGCATTAGGGGCACCCCCCCCCCCCCCCCCTCTTCCCCTTTGCTACGACACTGAGCAATTATACATATATTCCAAAGACGCACATACCCGGTCATATGAACTCATTATTGATTACAAGTCAATAGTTCGTATCAATGAACTCGGATCATCACTATCTTCTTAAAGGGATCTAGTAACTTCGTTGACTAGGTATTCAAGTGCAAAAAGTGATGCGTGGTTAATAACATGTGTATTGGGTGTGATCTGATATGTCCAGAAAGTAATGTGTGAAAATTAATTGGATGTTACTTGGGCGACAAAATGAGCGAAAATGCAAAGTGATATTCACTTACTCATTGCACTTACTTTGTACACGGCTTAAAAGGTCCCGTAGATAATTTCATATCCGAACACTTCAAATAAATCGTAAATATCTTGTGAACGAAATGGAAATTTGAAAAACCGAAACCTTTCCCAAGATGCTTTTATTGTTAATATACGAATAAAACAAGGTCTGAGGGAACCGCTAGAATTCCAATTGGAGTTTGAGGATTTGGACAATGTTACTTAGTCCTTTTAAAAGGATATAGCATCTTGTTGACATGACTCGTGTAGAAACTGAAGAGGTGTTGATACAAATGTGTCTTTGTGTGATCTGTCTGATACGGTATGTCCACTGAGTGATGTGTGAAAATTCCAGGGTGGTAATGAATGTCTATATAATATGACCGAGTAATGAGTGAAAATGAAAAGTTATATTCACTTCACTAACTCACTTTGCACACGGATAAAAGTCTCCCGTGGAAATTTTCGAATCCAAAAACCTCAATCATACATATCTTTATAACGTAAGAGAAAGAAAAAAACAACCTATTCCATGCCTTTGTATTGGTAATACGAATAAAACGAGGTACCGTATGTGAGAACAGCTAGACATGCTAGAGTTCTATATAAATTTGTGTGGATTTTGACAATGTAACTAGATCTCTTTAATACATTATTTTTTTCTTTTTCAAATGGAAATGTTTAGAGCATATCACATGATGAACAATACAGACAATGATATGTGTGTAGAGAAAACGAGATACGAATGTTGACATCTTGAATATGCGAATGATAGATGATAGTAGTAAACGGGTGCTTATTACCAACTTGGTTTTTTATACTGACCTTTTCGCCTGTTGTTTTTACGGTTCTAAAAACCAGACAATTTTTAATGAAAAGAATTATATTAATTTATGGTCGTGATTTTGAACATTAGAACGATTATTTTCGTATCAAGTTTCTCTAAATCCCTCGGTGAATTGCTGCTCCGCGGATGATAAAGGCGCATAAATCAGTTTTCGGGGCAACGTTCGAGACCCGACTCCGCGCATGTGGCAATAAAACGAAGGTTGACTAACTTGATGACTTCGATTACTGAATAGAATGAATAACTAACTTTGTAAGAGAAATATAAGCATAAAGCATAAGGTGTATAATAATAGACGAGTGGGAAGAAAGAAAAGAAAGAATTCAAAGATGTGAGATTGTCCTTCTCTGGAAGTCATGGGCGGATTAAGGCCATTTTTGTTTGCCTTTTTATATTAGAATATCACCATTCCATTTTTCATCTGACAATCAAAAATAAATCTATAATATTATTATATCATTGCCCCTCAAATATTACATTATTTTATAATTTTGTTAGGAAATTTGTTAATTAGTATTGCCTTTGAATGAGGTGATTGTTGCCCTAATGTGAGTCAGCTTTTGCTAGTACATTGCCGTTTGCAAACGCTGCAGCCCGCATCTACCTAGTCTAGGTTTCTGGACTCTTTATACTCCTTTTATTTCCCCCATATTGATGTTGATAGAGGGCGCGTAAGCCCGGTGAATCTGAACGCCCGGTGAATCTGTTCGCCCCATCGATATACAAATATATAAAAAGTGGACCCAATTCAATTGATAGTCATTTATAGATGTGTATATCGATGGTTCGTTCGCCCACTAAAATTAATGATGTTGCGCAGAACTCTGGTTGGCGGCGCTATAGGGGGATAACCATAATTCGATGGGTAAAACAAGGAAACACATGCACAGTTGAAGATCTAAAGTAGCATCTACCCCCCTCCCCGATCTCCATCATTCATTTATCAAAACTTAAATCTCAATAATTTTGACTCCAATGCAACCTAGACTAGATCTTTCGAAGTGTTTGTAATGTCGTGTTCGTGTTCGTCACCATTTTGTCATGTTTGTAATTGATTTGCTCTTTTTCATACAATTATAATAGTGTCAAAGTTTGAAGATGCATCCATGAAACTCTGACATCTATAAATGACTATCAATTGAATTAAGCAGACCTTATGACCATGATGACCGAATGAAAAACACACGTAGTGATCAGGCCCGTAGCCACGGAGGGCGTGCGTTGCGTGCGTACGCACCCCCCCCCCCCCCCAAAAAAAAATAATTAATAAATAAATAATTTTTTGTC
>JBAMJV010014233.1:0-42324 GCA_037951105.1 Echinarachnius parma
TCGAGAAGGGCTGCATCTTGGCTCAGATGCTCTGGCAATTGCTGTTACACGGGGAAGAAGAGCGTGCCGGTGAGCCAGGAGATGACGGGTTTGACGAACAGCGTGACCCTGGAGTAGACTCATTGTGGTTGCTGCTTCCACAACTCGGGTCGAGTACATCAAATGGGTTTGAGCTGTGTTGTAGACTTGAGAGAGATAAGCTTGATCTGCTGATGTTGTGTGCTCCACAGTGGTTGCAGATCCATATAATAGAGCTGCTGTTGAAAGCTGCATATTCACTTGATGATAACCCTATGCACTCGGCATGAAACCATTTTTCACAAGTCCCTTCACATTGGACTCCAGTTGTTTATGCAGTGACTGCCCGGGAACATATTCCACATGGATATTTGGGTTTCCTTGACATGATTCAAGTCTTAAGAGGAAGAGTGAGCATACTAATACATTACATGATCTTGGCTCTTGGCTGGCAACAGGTACAGTTAACAATTACGCGGTTAAAAATAACAAGGTCTTGATTCCAATAGCTTGCTTGGAAAGCAATCAAAAATGTGAGTTTTGGCATCAAATGAACTTTCAAGGAGCCACAGACAACTGATTGATTGGCTGGCATTGGCTTAAATCATCCACAATACAAGAAGAATGACAAAGGGAACCTAACTCATGAAAGTATGATCCAAGATGTACAGCACCAAGATGTATGGATGGGACTGAGCATGACATTCTCACTAGAAGCTAAACTGGTCCAAAAATCCATGTCCAGAAATCAGGTCCAATATCACCAAAAAACCAAGAAATAACAGATCCATAGTGATTATAAGATGTTAAATATCCAAAATCTAACATCCATGTATCAAAAAGTTCAATTTAACTGCCAGATTAAATGGATATTTCTGGCAGCTGAATACACCCAACTCCCCTGTATATTCCCTATAGTGCATATTTCAAGAGATAGCAATATTTTATATAATCACTGAATTCCTAACAACAACACAATACAATAGATAGATTACCGAGTACCGATTCCGCCCCCCCCCCCCCCCTCCTCCGATATCTCAGCCAACGAACGCTCGGCACGGCGAAATTTGGCACACAGATGGCTTACGACATAATCTACAAGGCTGCATAGTTATATTTATGAAAAAAATCAATTTCTAATTAATATTAATAAATTATGCAAATGTATGCAGCAATCCTCTATAAATCACTAGTTATTGCTCAAAATGTTCTAATAATTGTATACATGAATATTTGTGATAACTTTATTAACAACTGTTTAACATTAAAAATTGCGTTAGTTGAAATTTTCCTCGTGGAATTCCTTGGTTAATGAAATTTCTTATGAATATATATTTTATTTGTCGACTTACAAATTGTTTCGTTTTTTAATGAAAATTATTATTTACCATTGTCAAACCATTTTACT
Organism: Echinarachnius parma; assembly: GCA_037951105.1. Lineage (NCBI taxonomy): Eukaryota > Metazoa > Echinodermata > Echinoidea > Clypeasteroida > Echinarachniidae > Echinarachnius > Echinarachnius parma. The sequence continues at coordinate 1,427 of JBAMJV010014233.1, forward strand.
CCATATTGAATACAAGCAGTGATTAGAATAAAAAATAAAGAATGTTTTATCCTGTCCTCAAATCACAAATTTTGGCGCTTTTGATCGAGGCCGACAATCACTTACAAAAGGTCATGTGACCTCTCAACGCTATACCCGGTCGTCGGAATTTTGTCTCAAAAGATGCGCAAAATGTAAATGAACACACTCATGAAGTGCCGCGGCTATACCTGCACGCGTTGAAGAAAAATGGCGCGAAAGGTCGAGGGGGCGGCCCTATTAAACACGTCCAAAACGAGCGTAGTAGAAGCGTAGAGGTGGCTCTAGGTGGCTACACAGATGAACAAGGTTCATACGCGGTACCTACACGGAAAGTTTTCATCCGTGTACCTCCGGGGTGAAAATTGTGCGTGTTTAATATTTCCCACGGATCATCTTCACGTCGATCACGCCTGAGGCTAAACAGTTTTGTACACGGTGATGCCGGAAACAACACAGAGTAACACCACGGAGGACCCCGACGCGTCGGTCCGTGTTCATCCGTGTTGCATTCGCGAATTTGTGAACGTTCCCAGGTTTTTGTGACAATATTCGCATATCTAATTGTCCGTAAATGGTACTACAAGTGTGTGTTTGTTTAATATGGAATTCAAAGAAACAATTTTCTTCATATAACAGGCAGTTGGGGCTTTAATTGTTGAAATGTCAAATTAAGTATAAACATTACGAACACCGCATTATTTTGTACCATTGTTTATTATTATGTCTTCTACTTATGACTGTAATGTAGCACGAAAATTGAAAAGGGTTTCTTGGAAGTATCGCCATTTTGATAGCTTTGTGATCACTGGTTAAAGCATCGATCTAGCAACTCGAATGTATGCGGTTCAATTCCTGGCGAAGTCCGATTTTCTTTGATCTTTTTGCATGTATTCAATATTTTTAAAATCTAATGTCATATGTTCGTACTATCCGAAATATGTATATAGGTATCTACAAAACAACCATATCACCTATCTACAACCAGGGGTATTCAACGACTTGTCGAGATTGTATGAACTGTAAGTATACAATCACTTTTACCCAACATAACTTTGTATTTATTTGTATAATATATTTTCTAACACTATTAACCCGTTTACCTCGCCATTTAATATAATGTTTTAATGGCTATACCTAAACGAGATTAGTTGGACGGTCGAGTTACCACATTGGGCGCGCACAAAAGAACCGATCGATTTATGGCTGAGCATGGCATTGTACATTATTCGCTTCTATTGAACCTCGAGTGAGCTCGCTGGGCAAGTAGTATGCACAATATAGCGATCGATATACATGATGCTCAGCGAAGTGGAATCTATGTAAATACTGTAAACTGGCTTGGATGTGTTTGTGTACGGATATCCTGAAAGAGAACTCGCGTATTACCATGCTAAAATTGTAATAACACAATAATGTTGTATACAGGAAGTTCATATTGTACTTACAGGACGAATACATGTATGTTTATGCAATTAAACTAGCCCTTGCTCGGACCCGAGAAATCTCGGTTTCCGTATATGAATAGGCGCATCGGGGACCGCGAATTCTCTGTCCCCGAAATAAACGGGTTAAAGGGTCTGGTGACTTAGTCTAAATCGACTAAACTCACTTGTAAATCTTGTGGTTCTTTCAGGCTTGGTACGAACAGTCACGTTCTCGTCACGTTCTCGTCACGTTCACGGTTCTGTACCTTTTGTGAAACAGGTCACCCAAATCTACAAACAGTCACGGTAAAGTGACCCAACAATTTGTCGTTTTCCATGCCGGTAAAACTCGAATCGTCACGTCTACCAAAACGTGACGTGAGTGTTTAATCATTATTTGTAAACGTGAAAGCGCTTGTTACTAAGACTAGTAATGACGTCATCCAGAATATTCTCGACAACACTACTTTTCCTTTTTGTGCGAGTGAATTCCTATGGGGATTGCGTGTTTAAGGATTTGTCGCAGCGCACACAAAATTGTATGTAAGTGATCTGATGCGTCGCGACGATATCGACGAGATTCGAGAGCGAGGCCGAGGCACAGTTTGACGACGCGGCGATCGAGTAAATTGCAGGCTAGGCGCCGGATATTTTCGATGATACAAAGTGAGAATGTGAGTATAGTTTGGTATATCATTATTCTTTTCTAGCTGTTACGAGGACATGCCATATGCCCAAGCCCAAGGCTTGAGCCATGTGCTAAGATTGCCACTGCATAGCCGGCCTACCTAGGGCCTAGGCCATCATAGCATGCAAGCTAGCACTGCCACTGCACTCTGGAATTCACTGGCTGCCGTCAATAATGATAAGGCAGATATCTAGTGCATAAAATAGCCTTGATTACCAAGTCCTGCCAGGCTTTAGGCCATAGCCGTGTCGAGCCGTGGGCTTGGGCATATGGCATGTCCTCGTAACAGCTGGAAAAGTATAATGATATACCAAACCATACTCACATTCTTACTTTGTATCATCGAAAATATCCGGCGCCTAGCCTGCAATTTACTCGATCGCCGCGTCGTCAAACTGTGCCTCGGCCTCGCTCTCGAATCTCGTCGATATCGTCGCGACGCATCAGATCACTATATATATATGCAGGCACGCAATGAAACGTACCTGTGCAAGGCGCGGCGATTACGACTACCCACCCCCCCCCCCCCCCCCCCTCCCCGCTGACATGATTTTATGAACCGCTAGGTCCTGGTCCTGTTGGAACCGGTCCTGGTCTAGGCTTCGAAAAAATATTGCAAATAAACTACCCCCCCCCCCCCCCCCCCTCCCCCACCGCTGACAGGATTTTTTTTCAACTACTTGGTCCTGGTCTAGGTTCAACATTTTGGGACTGGTCCTGGACCAACATCACATTTTTTGACAAAAAACCCCTTGAAAATATCGTGGTTCGCTAGTGATTTTGTTGCCCCCCAATCAGTCCGACCACGCTACACCACTGAATTTTATTATTACACACAAGTAATCAATACGTGTAGAAAGTTATTTTACTCAAACCTATTTGTTAAAATTATTTCGCTATTTTTATAAAGGGGGACTTTCATTTGTTGTTGTTTTTATTACATGTTTGTTTTTTGTGTACGTATAATTTGCGTGTATGGGAGGGTATAACTAGCTACCATTGTGTCTGGGTGTGCATGCATTTGTCTAGCTGTGTCATTATCATCCTTTGATAAGTGTATGCGCTTTTCCTTACACCATACACGATACTTTATTATAACATTTTATATTTTATTGTACATTATATATTTGTACATTTCATTGTATTAGTTTCACTAGCATTAGCTGCATCATTAGTACACTGAGTAATGGTAGCAGTGGCCGCACACATGTTTGTTTTTTTCAAAGGGAAAGGAGAGGGGGTTACTTCGTCAGCCAAATTTCTTTGAGCGGGGGGGGGGGGGGGGGGGGGTGGGGGGGGGGGGGGGTTGGTCAGCTGTAGATATTTGGAGTGAATTAAAAACAGCCAAAACAGTATTTTTGGGGTACACCCCCCCCCCCCCCAACCCGCCCCCATAGGTACGCCTATGAATGGTACATTTTCATTCATTCATTCATTTCACATAATCTATACGACATCTTCGGCCCGAACCGTTGTTGTTGTTGTTGTTATTTAATTTTTATGGCGATTAGTCAACGGTGACTATTGTCGCCAACTACCATACATTTTTTTATTTTTTTATTTAAAATTAAATTTCTATGTATTTATATCATCAATATTTATATATACAAGTATGCATTTATTTTGTCTATTTTGTCTTTTTTTTCACACATAATATAAATAATAGGTTTTTTTTGACAAATCTTCAAGGCATAAAAGAATTATCGAGGCATGGCCAGGAGCTACATCTAGATATCCTAAATATATCTCCATGGCTTGAGAATACATACAATTGGGCGATCGCACCACTGTCCAAATGTAATTAGCAACACTGATCCCTCCCCTGTCACATGATGCCGTCTTACCAGCCCTCAAAGTACGTTTATTAGGCTTTCGGGGTACGCACCCCTCTGTTCACTCGCATAATACTGTCGAGGATCAGAGAAGGCGACATACACCTAGGTCACTCTGGCATAGAGAGGGGGGCGTTAGCCTTACACAAGGAAACAAAAACAAAATGTAGCGCGATCGCACACTTATATGCTCTCGGCCTCATCCAAGTCAGGTTTTTATCAAGCAAAGCATTGTGGGCTCACACTAAATAACGTGCAGTGCAGTGGGTGCAAACATAATAATAATAATAATAATAGTAAATTGGTATGACAAAAAACAAACCAAAGACAAACAGACCATTACAGTGTATATTATAATATTTTACAGAAACATAAAACTAATATTATGCTTACACGAAAGTTTGCTGTATAGCGAATCGTTTTGTCCTTTGTACAAAACGGACAATAGCCGCTTGAACATGTATATCTGTGGATTTTAGAATCATTTTCATATCATTTTCAAAAATATTAATTTCAACGAACATCATTGCTCGTTCAATTAAATATCTACGACACTCCATAAAATAATGAGTGACCGTTTCTAACGAAGAGCAAAAATCACATTTCCCTGTGGGGTGAATCCCAAGTTTATATAAATCAAAATGAAGGCCTAAAATTCCCAAACGTAGTCTTCTGAAAATCTTTTCAGATTGTCTATTTAAATTACACAAAACCTGTTGTTTAACAAATGGCTGTATTTCTTTTTAAAAATAATTAGAATCTTCCCATCGACGTTGCCATGTATTTACGGCTCGTTCATTTTAAATTGTCTTTAATTCTGAAAGAGCAAGACCATTACGTATTTCAATATCTTTATATAATGCTTGTTTTGCATAGTAATCCACCATTTCATTTCCGTTTACTCCGCAGTGACTCGGTATCCATTCAAAAAAGATATCTTTACCTGTCTTATCTAAATTTGTAAGAATACTCACAATCTCTAATACAAATGATTCTGAAATTTTATTATTTTGTAACGCCATGAGTGAGCTCAAAGAATCTGAAAAGATTACCACTCCAACATACACTTCAACAGACTGTAACCAATCCAGAGCTAAAGCGATTGCTGCCAATTCTGCTCTATATGATGATGTAAAATCTGTAAGTCTTTTCGACTGTGAGTATGAAAAAGCCGGTACATAAAAAGCCGCTGAGCATCTCCCTGAACCAGGTGCCTTTGAACCATCCGTGAATATGTGCAATTGTGCTGACCATTTCTTTTGAATTAATTCAATACTTTTTTGTTGAAGGTAGGCTGGGTTGTTATCCTTTGTGAATTCTTGACTCAATTCAATAAATATGTGTGCTGGGCTAAGAAGCCACGGAGGTAGTGGAGATGACAAAAAAGGTTCAACAGAGACACTATCGATATTACTTATTCTGCATGCAAAAGGTCTGTTTCCTGCTTTACATTTCATAATTAATTTCACTTGCCAATCTGGCCGAAAAACTTTTAACAATGGGTGATCTAAGTGTCTCTGCAAACTAAATTTATATTTTTCGGTCATAAAATTTCTTCTAATGTCCAGAGGCATTTCTCCCATTTCGACTTGCAAAGATGCTAATGGCGTTGAAGGGAGTGCACCGGCACATATCCGAAGTGCTTGAAATTGAATTGAGTTAAGAGGTTTTTTGACCGTGTCAGAGGCGCTATTATATGCCTCACATCCATAATCCAAAAGAGGTCGTATCATTGCTCTGTATACCATTAAGAGAGATTTCGATGAGCTTCCCCATTCCGTTTTTGTTAAAGTTCTAAGTATATTTAATTTCCTTTTACATCTTAGTACTATATTCTCAATATGTTTTTGCCAAGTAAGGTGTTTATCAAATATAATTCCTAAAAATCGTTGACTTTCTTTAAACATTAAATCTTCATCATTTATTTTCAAAATAGGATATTCTACAGGAACTGTTTTGTGTACTGATGACTTAAATCTCCATTTATGGAACCAATTTTGTAATATTCCAATATAATTCTGTAGTTGTTCTGTCATATCAAATAAATTCATCCCTGAAATCCAAACAGCGCAGTCATTTGCATACAAAGATATTTGTATTCCGGGGACGACAGGGATATCTTTCATCATAATATTAAATAACAGCGGGCTTAAAGCACTTCCCTGTGGAAGCCCATTACATTGTTCATATATCTGTGACTTTGTTTGTCCCACTTTTACCTGAAAGGTGCGATTTTCAAGATAATGTTCTAAAAAAGTATACATTTTTCCTCTTATTCCAATTTGTGCTAATTTAAACATCAATCCTTCAATCCATAATTTATCATACGCCTTTTCTATATCTAGAAACAAGGCTAAAGTATGAGGTCCTGTATTTAAATTTGTTTGTATAAAATTTTCTAATTCAACTATATTATCCACTATATTGCGTCCTTTTCGAAAACCACTCATAAAAGGAGGCAAAATATTGTGTTTTTCAACAAACCAATATAGTCTTTCCTTTATCATTTTTTCCAATATCTTACTCATGCACGACATTAAAGCTATTGGTCGATAGGAAGACCATTCTTGTGATTGTTTACCTTGTTTCCGTATAGGAACAATTATAGAGTGCTTCAATTGTTTAGGAATAACTTCAGAATTCCAACAAATATTCAAAACCTTCAAAAACAATAACTTACTTGTGGCAGACAAATTTTTATAGACTACATATGGAATTTTGTCCTGACCAGGGGCCGATTGCTTACAATTATCTAAAGCTTTACTTAACTCTTGAATAGTAAAGTCTGTATCCAAAACATTAGTCAAACCGTCATTTTGTAATGTGGGCAATATTTGTTTATTCAAAATATTTTGACTAGATGTCTGGAAATATTTCCCTAAAGCATCGGCCTTTTCCTGGTCAGTTACAAATTGTTTATCTTCTTGAACAAGTATTGGCACATTTTTAGGGGAGGTAACTTTAACACCATTCAATTTTTTTATGCAAGTCCAAATCTTAGATTCTGACATAAAACGATCCATCTTTTGACAAAAACCCTTCCAATATTTTCGTTCCGCATTTCGTAACATTTTCTGGGCTTGTCCTTTCTTTTTTAAATAATCATCCAAACTTTCAACAGAAATACAACGAGATAGTTTATTACAGGCCCGATTTCTTTCTTTAATAGCTTGTGTGCAGTCTAAAGTCCACCAAAAGACCGATTCATGTTTTTTCTTTGTTTTATTTACAGGCAAAGTCTCTTTTATTGCCTTTTTAAAATATTTCATAAACATTTCATATGTCTTTTGGACGTCATTTTGTACAATTAATTCTGCATATAATATTTCCTCACATTTGCCTACAAAAATTGCCCAATTCATATTTTTAAAGGACCAATGATCTTCATCATATTGTCCTTTAAGACCGGAAACTGGGGGGTTGTCCAAATCAGGCCTCTCGGGTTGATCTGATTGCACATGAATTATAATACAAAAATGGTCACTTCCAAAAGTGTTAGGAGTAACCTCCCATAAACATCTACTTCCCAAGTTTGGGGAGACAAAACTTAAATCCAAACTTGAAAGTTTTCCTGAATGTGGGTCTATTCTAGTTCCCATTCCATCGTTAAGAAGAATTAAATCATGGTCCATTACAAACTGATCTACTATTTTTCCATTACAATCATTTCTTTTACTACCCCACAAGATATTATGAGAATTAAAATCTCCTAATATCAAACATTTTTCATTTTTGTCTATATTTACAAGCAAACGTTTCAAAATATTATCATTCAATTTCTGGCATGGATTATAAAAATTCACTATAGATAATGATTCTCCCCCAACACGTAATCTTTCGTGTTGAATTTCATAATCACCATCATCTATAGGTTGTTCATAATACAGAGAATTATGAATATAAATTGCACAACCACCTCGGGTTTGGTTTTCTCTATGTCTTGTGAAACAGTCATATCCCGGGAGAATCATTTCATTGTCAGGTTGAAACCAAGTTTCTTGTATACACAACACATGAAATAATTGATCAGTAATTTGTAAATATTGAGCAAGCTCTCTACCATGATTATTAAAACCTTGAGCGTTCCATTGGAGAATGGTCAACGCGTACATGAGTAGAGTAACTTGAAACAACATTGTTGTTTTAATCATATTTACAAAAATATATTTAAACATTAACTTGCAGAAGCCTTTCAGCGGCTGTTTTAACAAGAATAAAAATGTCCCTCTCCGCTCTTCCAACACAGAGACTTCTAATTAAATGAGCGATCGATCGAATGAGTAGCTCGTCGCTAACAATAGCTAAAATACTACCACTTTCTAATATATCTAGAGTGTCTCTTTTAATCTGTTCTGTGTGTGATGATTCGAGGACCTTTGTTTTTGAAGTGGTGGGTGCTTGTATTTTGGTTGGTTGTGTTACATATTCTTGGGGATGTGATTGTGTGGGCACTGTGAGAGTAATCCCTTCTTTTTGATGCGATGTGCTGGGTTGTTCTTGCGTTTTAACCAATTCTACTAATGGGGGTGTTTTGACTACTTGTTGTGTGGTTGGTTTTGGTTGGGATTGATTGATGTTCCAGGTTTTGATTGCCTGGGCATAAGTTATCTTCTGGGTTACTTTCAGTGTTTGAATTTCTTTTGCTTTTTTTGCTTCTTTGCATCCATTGTATGCAGCTGAGTGGGGTCCACCACAATTGACACATTTTGGGTTTTCTTTTTTTGTACAATTATCAAAAGAATGTTCCTCTCCACATCTTACACAACGTTCTTTAGCTCTACATTGCGAGATTCCGTGGCCGAAATGTTGACATTTAAAACATCTGATAACTTGTGGTATGTATGTCCTCACTTTGAAAATCAAAAAACAAAAATGTACCCTTTCTGGTAGAGTGTCTGAGTTGAATGTGATTATTACATTCTGGGTTGGTGTCTCGACGCGGTCTTGTTTGTTGATCTTTTTCGTGCGTTAGACGCCTACGACTTTCTGTGATTTTAACTCTTCCTTCAGTTCATCGTCCGTGACCTCAATTGGGACCCCAGTAATCAGCCCCTTTATCCCGAAAGTTCGTTCCCGAATTTTTACTGGGATAGTGCCAATTTTCTGCACTTGTTTTAGGGCTTGTACTTGCTTGATATTGAAACATTTGACCAGAATCCCGTCCCTAACGATCTTAACAAAATCAATTTGGGATTGCCCTACACATTCTTTAATGGATTTAGCTATAGCTATGGGATTAACCTTTGTGAGATTTCTGCTTGGGTCTGTAGAAACGAACAATATTTTCAAGTCAGATTGAGGTGGTTGAGTTTGCTTTGGTTTTTGATTCGAAGAGTTGTCTGAGTCTGTCATGTCTGTGGAATTATAATGTGTTGTCCTTGAAATATTTTCTATGTACTGACCAGTGGTCCCTTTCCTTCTACGTTTCGCGGATTTAGGCCTACGGTTTTTAGGCCGCACCACTTGAAATGGATCATTCTCATCATCTTCATCCTCATCCATACGTACACTATCATTCATAGTCACATCTTCTGGTACACTCAGTTCTGGCGCCGAGGCCGCCATGATTGGCACACCCCAAAAAGGCGCGAAAATCAATTGTCAAAATTTACGATACAATAATTATAATACAGTGCAGTGTGTGACGCCCACAAAGCCTACCTGACCTGGATAATTCCAAATGTCCCGAAAATCGTCCGAAACCGGAAACAAACTATAAACGCATACAATATATCACTTTATCCAATATAAATACAACCACTATCCATAAATGGCACTTAAAAATAATTCCAATGAACCAAATATATGAATCTAAGAAGCGTTCGCGCATCGACCCTCCTGCGTCGAGCGATCAGTTTGTCAGTTTGTCAGTTTGTCAGCTATTTTGCCATTAGTCTCTTCTCAATGACAATTTACGTTATTTTTTAAAACGCAAGTGGCAATTTACGTGAGCTTTCGTAGATTGCATATAGCAGGTCAACAAATTGTTGGGTCACGTTACCCTACACTTCGTAGATTTGGGTGACCTGTTTCACAAAAGGTACAGAACCTGAACGTGACGTGAACGTGACTGTTCGTAGATTTGGGTGACCTGTTTCACAAAAGGTACAGAACCTGAACGTGACGTGAACGTGACGTGAACGTGACTGTTCGTACCAAGCCGTTCTTTCATGCCTGGTTGTTTTCCTGTTACTAATAAATGTGTACAACCAGCTTTGATTTTAAAGTTGTTTCTTTGTTTTGAGATATTATAACTGTGTACAAATGTATAACAAGGATTTATAAAATAATACAGCGAATATAGTATGTCAATTAAACAAAACAATTATAGTATAATTTTACGTGGGCCAATATAGGTTGAAAATAAGACAATATTGGCTGAAAATGAATTATAAATTGAAATTGAAAAATTATTTTTGTTTAGATTTTGTTTTGAATCAACATGAGTGAGTGTGCATTTTTTGTGTGTTCCTTGAAGATAACGTTGAGTATTGGTCAAACTTAACTTTAGTAACCCAAATCTGCACGATTACGGTACAAACTAATAGTTATTACTTCACCATGCTCGAAAAGTATACATAATTACAAACGACAAAGTAAAACCCCTGTTATCATTCAAAAAGAGCCGTTACAACTCGAAGTGTCAAATTAACTCTAGAGAACGCCAGCGCGAAGCACAAGCGTTCTAGGTCCTAATACGGGACTGTAGTGCAGTGCAGTGCAGTGCAGTGCAGTGCAGTGCACGGTAATATACGTGTAGTTTGTACCGCAATCCCCGTTCGTTAGTCGCGCTAACACACGGAGTGAAGTCCATGAGGCGCATATATCACTGATTTTTTGCGGAATGGAGGGAAAATTTATAATCTTAATCCACCCGATAGTTGGATCACATATTGCAGAGTGAATTGCTGGTAAGTACCGTATCATATGTATAGTTTTAAGCACAATTAGCGTGCACAAAAATATTTGGTTCAGTTCTTTTTTAGGAGGACCTAGATCGCTAGCGACTCGCACTAGCGTTCTCTAAAAAGTGATACCCGGGCGTCAACCACTTTTATATAATTTTTGAAAGCAAATTTCACAACAATGAGAGCATTTTAATGGGAATTATTATTATTTCCCATGTTTTTTTTCGATGATCTTCCTTATGGAATTGAAATCAACCAAATCCGTTACAATTAATTTTGGGGGGCACTTTGGAAATTACCAATACTCAAGTTTACCTTTAAAATGTAGACCTTAACAAAACTTCCTGGCGAAGTCCAGTTTTCTGTGCCCTTTTCCATTTGTTCAACATTTCATTTCATATGTTGGTACTTTCCGAAATATTTATGTAGGGAGGTTTGGAGCCGCATGAGAGCATAAATAGGACTGTTTTACGTTACTTTACGTTACTTGAAAATGAAATTGAAAATGTATCAAATGATAATATTGTGCAAGAAATAATGTTTCAAGTTGCAAATTTGTATTATATGGGCATTAGTATATCTTTTGTATGGATTCCTTCACATTGTAATATTTATGGAAATGAAGTGGCTGACTCGTTGGCAAAAGCAGCCTTGAAAAGAGAATATATAGATATTTATGTCAAGAAATCTTGTAGTGAAATACGAGCAATTATTGGAAGGTATTATAATGCAATTTGGCAGAGTAAGTGGGATGCGTCCGATAGAGGGCGACATTTGTATAATGTAAAGAAAAATGTACTTCCTGTCACATCACTGCGTTGTAATACAAGGCGTGAGGAAATAATTTGTTGTAGATTGAGACTTGGAGTAGTAAGATTAAATGATTTTATGCATACAATTGGTAAACACCCGACAGGGTTGTGTGCTACATGTTTGGTCAGTGAAACGGTGGAGCATTTTTTATTACATTGTCGTATGTATGAAAAGGAGAGGGAGATGATGAAAAAAGAATTAAAACAAAATGCTCTAAGTATACACATACTATTACAACCATATAATATAAGTATTGTTATGAGGTTTATAAAGAGAACAAATACATTCAAAGTGTTGTAGAAGTAATGAATATAATTGTGTATGTTTTTTTTTTTTTTTTTTTGCACACTAACTGGTGACCGGTTAAACTAATTTTAGATTAAGCTCCAAATGAAAGTGCTTACATTATGTGAAAAATATTGTTTATAAATATATTATTGTTTTAATTTTCGGAGTAATGTTTCTGGTACCATACACCCCCCGCCTGCATTCTGTGTATATGAGTGGCCTAGGCCTTGTGCCGAGAAGCCTGGTATTAAAACATACATAGCCGGGTTGGCAGGATTATACCTTTAGAAAGCGGTTTGTAGGTTGAGGGGACCAGTGTATTGGACAGAATTTATTTATTTATTTTTTTCTTTTTTTTTTTTTCTTTAATTTTGAAATTGAATTTTTGATAATTTAATTATGAAAATAAAAAAATTAAAGCAATGTTTGGCGTAATATATTCTTTTGAATGCAACGCCAATTAAAATTAATAACAACAACAACAACTTTATATCACTTGACAAAGTATTGCAGTAGCATACGAAACGTCGCGATCTTTTAGTTTCAATGTTGACCATACATTGCGAGACAGACGAATATCACTAGCAATATTATTTCCAACAATAATGTTGTATACAGGAAGTTCATATTGTACTTACAGGACGAATACATGTATGTTTATGCAATTAAACTAGCCCTTGCTCGGACCCGAGAAATCTCGGTTTCCGTATATGAATAGGCGCATCGGGGACCGCGAATTCTGTGTCCCCGAAATAAACGGGTTAAAGGGTCTGGTGACTTAGTCTAAATCGACTAAACTCACTTGTAAATCTTGTGGTTCTTTTATGCCTGGTTGTTTTCCTGTTACTAATAAATGTGTACAACCAGCTTTGATTTTAAAGTTGTTTCTTTGTTTTGAGATATTATAACTGTGTACAAATGTATAACAAGGATTTATAAAAATAACACAGCGAATATAGTATGTCAATTAAACAAAACAATTATAGTATAATTTTACGTGGGCCAATATAGGGTGAAAATAAGACAATATTGGCTGAAAATGAATTATAAATTGAAATTGAAAAATTATGTTTTGTTTAGATTTGGTTTTGAATCAACATGAGTGAGTGTGCATTTTGTTTTGTGTTCCTTAAAGATAACGTTGAGTATTGGTCAAACTTAACTTTAGTAACCCAAATCTGCACGATTACGGTACAAACTAATAGTTATTACTTCACCATGCTCGAAAAGTATACATAATTACAAACGACAAAGTAAAACCCCTGTTATCATTCAAAAAGAGCCGTTACAACTCGAAGAGTCAAATTAACTCTAGAGAACGCCAGCGCGAAGCACAAGCGTTCTAGGTCCTAATACGGGACTGTAGTGCAGTGCAGTGCAGTGCACGGTAATATACGTGTAGTTTGTACCGCAATCCCCGTTCGTTAGTCGCGCTAACACACGGAGTGAAGTCCATGAGGCGAATATATCACTGATTTTTTGCGGAATGGAGGGAAAATTCATAATCTTAATCCACCCGATAGTTGGATCACATATTGCAGAGTAAATTGCTGGTAAGTACCGTATTATATGTATAGTTTTAAGCACAATTAGCGTGCACAAAATTATTTGGTTCAGTTCTTTATTAGGAGGACCTAGATCACTAGCGACTCGCACTAGCGTTCTCTAAAAAGTGATACCCGGGCGTCAACCACTTTTATATAATTTTTGAAAGCAAATTTCACAACAATGAGATCATTTTAATGGGAATTATTATTATTTCCCATGTTTTTTTTCGATGATCTTCCTTATGGAATTGAAATCAACCAAATCCGTTACAATTAATTTTGGGGGGCACTTTGGAAATTACCAATACTCAAGTTTACCTTTAAAATGTAGACCTTAACAAAACTTCCTGGCGAAGTCCAGTTTTCTGTGCCCTTTTCCATTTGTTCAACATTTCATTTCATATGTTGGTACTTTCCGAAATATTTATGTAGGTATCTAGATCACAACGAGATCACACATCTACAACCAGGGGTATTCAACGGCTTGTCGACATTGAATGAACTGTAAGTATACAATCACTTTTACCCAACATAACTTTGTATTTATTTGTATAATATATTTTCTAACACTATTAACCCGTTTACCTCGCCATTTAATATAATGTTTTAATGGCTATACCTAAACGAGATTAGTTGGACCGGTCGAGTTACCACATTGGGCGCGCACAAAAGAACCGATCGATTTATGGCTGAGCATGGCATTGTACATTACTCGCTTCTATTGAACCTCGAGTGAGCTCGCTGGGCAAGTAGTATACACAATATAGCGATCGATATACATGATGCTCAGCGAAGTGGAATCTATGTAAATACTGTAAACTGGCTTGCATGTGTTTGTGTACGGATATCCTGAAAGAGAACTCGTGTATTACCATGCTAACATTGTAATAAAACAATAATGTTGTACTCTCTTAATTTCTAGGACTTAAATTTTAAGTCCTTCTTAAGACTTAAAATATTTTAAGTCCTAAAGACTTATTTCATTGGGCCTTCTAAACCCTTCGATTAAAATTTGGCTTCGCAATATAAATCTAATGGGGACTTAAAACTTTAAGCCAATAAGACTACCCACAAATGACGTCATGCAATTCGCAAGAGTTGAAACCCGTTTTGACTGCCATTTTGGATTTCACGAAGCGACGTCGAAGCGACTTGTCATTGTGGAATGATGGAGGAATTTCTCGAACAAATCGATGACGATGGGAGTGTGACAAAGCTACTCAAAGGTAAGCCTAATGTAGTGTGAATACAATAGGATGTGATATATTAATCTGGGAGTCAACAGCCGACGATAAATATGTAAATTTCATCTAAGACTAAGTAGGCCTAACTGCGAACAACTAGCGCCCCGGGATTACATGACAGACTGCAGTCTGCATGCAACGCACCGTATACGCGTACCCTGGCCTTTGCTAGCCGCCGCTGTCCGGCCGGCGCGCAGCACCGCTATTACTTACAGTAACAATGTTCATGTTTGTAAAATTGTAGACTTGCAATAACTACTCATCGAATGGCTAATATTTAGCAATTTTTATCAAAAATAAAAAGCACTGAAATTATTGAAATTTTACTCACATTGTCTAGAATATTCAGCAGATTTGGATGATGCATGTGCACACTTTGTCTTAACTTAACTTAGACTTACCGTAAAGTCGACTATCCTTCAAATTGTTCAATTTCTCACGAAATGTAGCTGATATTACAGCAACATGTGTGCCTGATAGCAGTTTGTGAAAATTCCAGGTTTTGAAATTACAAGGACTTGTTTTAGAATTAGGGGGAACTCTTGTGTTGTGTTTAGTCTAGATTCACTGATAATACTCTTATTTTGTTACAATAAAGCAGAAATGTGTAAATAAAAAAAATGGTCTTGATTTGGTGGCATAACTCTCATTCGTTTTTATGCGCCCGAAGGGTCGTATTACATGTATGGCCAAGTCTCCTATTCCTAACATGGATTGAACGATAAGAGATCGATGTAAATGTTGGTCATGGTGTCCAGCATGGCTAAGTTCGGCGTGTGGTGGCTCTTGGTTGTCATCGATCTGTTGGCGATGAGTTCGAGGAGGAGCTGGTGGCCTCACTTTCATGGAGCAGGAGCGTGAACGGAGAAGATTGTGCATTCATCGTCCATCTCGCCGACCGTTGGCCATCGCCGTCATGATATGGCCCCCTATTAAAGGGTCCGTTTTCTTTGTTGGATAAGACTAGGTGGTGCAACTCATGATACTAACAATAATCAACATATATTTTTCTTCTTTTTTTTGTTTGCATTCCCTTGTAAATAATCATTAGATTATGAGCAAATATTTAGAATCGTAAACGTCTTCTAAATATGTACTTATTGAACCTGTCAGGCCTTCTCCATATGTATCGTGAAAAGATTACTTTTCGTTCTCACATTTTTATTCATAGGATGCAGATCGAGGGAGACGTGGATGAGCTACTCTGCGAAGCAACGCCGGGGAAGGTGCGTGAGATGTCTGCGGTTCCAGAGGGTGCCCTTGCTGCAGCTGGAGAGTTGGTGTGGCGGTCAACGATGTCCTCGGCAAGGTGGTCGTCATCGGAGTCGAGGTGGGGAGCATCGTAAGCAGCAACATTCGTGGCAAGGTGAGGGGCTTCACGGAGGGAGGTGCATGCCGCTATCTGCGCTGTCTTCCTCGCCGAAATGGAGGTCAGCGACATCGAAGAGAAGTTGAGCGTTGGCGGTATGATGGTGAGCGTCATTGGGATGGACGTCAGCGACGTCGAAAGGCAGGAGAGCCTGTTATTCGCAAGCGACGTCTGCCAGAGTTTTGTCGGAGAGATGGTGAACGACAGCGTAGTCGACAGGTGGAGCCTGGTCATCGGAGGAGATCGTGGAGTCAACGATGGGCCGGACGGAGATCGTCTGTTGAAGGTTGCAGATCGCGAGCACGTCGCAAGAGTGTACGCGAACGCCAGGTTGGACGTTTCAAGCGTTATCGTTAGGGTTATCGACATCGTCGGTGTTATCGGAACATGGACTCTTTGGTCAGTGTGCTGACGTTCAGTACGCTGGTTGAGCGAAAGAAGCCGATTTTGAAGTAACTTTGAGAAACTGTAATCTGCTTTGTTTTTGCAGAACTTATCTGCAGTGGAGAACAGTGTTTGTTTTTAGCCCAATTATGGATAGCGAACTGTGACAAATCTTGAAGAACAGTGATTCCATAATTGTAGTTTGAACATTACCACTGCAAATAACTATTATGTCAGGAAAAACTGATGTTGACTGTTGAGTCTTCTTAATAACATTTTGGACTGTCACGGTCAGAGAACTTAAACTTTGGAAGACTATGGGTCTTTGACATGATTTAAGAAGACTCGGAGAAAATGACAATTGTATCATGAACTCGGTATGAAAAAGGTTCTTGTTATTTTTGTTGTTTTGTTTTTATGTTTACTGTGTATAATGTAACCTATTGTGATGTCAATAGCATGATTGGCACGGTGAAGTTTGTGATTTATTCTTATGCATAATGATGTGAAGTAATATTATTACAAATGCTTACAAGGAAACTAATTAGACATGTATTCCCATTTTTGCCTTCGGTTTGCATGTAAAATAAGATTTTTGCAATCCATGAGTAATAATAATGAGTATAATAATTGTAATACAATATTAATATTGCCATGCAGTTAGCCAGTTGTATCTATTTTTCTTTCTTTCTTATGTTTGTCTTTAATATCACTCTGCCTACGCCTTCTACAATGAAACCTTTACAGATTCTCCTGAGTAACTGTTACCAAACTTGTACCAACTATGGAATGTATAATTAAGACAATATCATTGCTGGTATTATACTGCCCCCTTTACTTTCAATTTAACAATGATTTTTGTTTTTCCTAATTATTATTTTTTTCTTTTACATCTTCTCTCATATTATGTACCATACTGCTGATTATTTTCTAAAATGTTCTTGTTACTCCAGTAAGAATTTACAGTCAATTCGCAGTTTTGAACAATGAATTATGAGTTTGATTTAAATGTGCAGCAGTCATAATTTAATGTATAAAATCAGTATTCATGATTCATGAAATGTACATTTTTTAGTTATGCAAGGTGACCCCCAAAAACGGCACACAAGAGTTTTGATATATTCATGTCACAAGAGTATTTCTTATCTAAAAAGATGCTTTTTCAGAAAATGACACCCAAGATCATTAATTTTGGTTGAGCAGTTTTGCTTCTACGCTTCTTTAGCAAAAGGAGTTAAAAAAATTATAGTGTTTCATGTAAAACACAAGCCGACCACAGAGTTTGGACGGCGTGCTTGGTGCTTAAGACTTAAAGGGTGCCACCACCCAAAAATAATATTCTTATTATAGAAAGGTACCATCTTTAGTATTCCATTCCTTCAACAAGTTCACAAAAATATGTTTTCAGAAAAGAAAAAAAATATAAATTCTCAACCATGCGTTCATGCGGTCTAGATTGCGTAGACTATATGCGTACAGAGCCAGAGCGCACTATGCAGAGCGAATGAATCATCTGGGAACCTATTGACGCACGCGTGAAAGCATTGGTGCACTCGCAAATGCTTGGCCCGTATGGAACCAGGAAATAGCAGTGGTTCCGTAAGTGGTGGAAATTAATTGCTTTGTTTATGAAACACATAACCCTTTGCAAAATGTTGGGTATCTATTTGATATCACAAAACGGTAGCAAAACATATAATAATGTGTTGTCCTTTGCCTGGTGGTCCCCTTTAACCAATATCTTTGTGTGTTTCATTTTCTTCAGCATAAAATACACTAGCTAACAGATATAATAAGGCTAATAAGGAATTTCTGACATGCAGAAATTAAAAATCAACCGTGCTGCTTTTTTCTGCGCTAGGCCTATATAAACCTGGATTGCAATGAGTAATTTAACCCTATTAATTTTGATAACTTTATCCCATCAAGTTGTATATTTTATATTGTAATTTTCAGTTTTATTTATTTGTTTTATTTACGATAATTTGTCATTGTTACCTTAATTGTTGTATGTATAGAAATGAATTATAAGTTTGATACAAATGTGTAGTAATCATACCAAATTGTATTTCTGATATTTATGAAAATGCTTATTTCTTTCGTCAAGTTTGATAGAACTTTACAATCAGGATGGAAGCACGTCGTGTTTTATACAGTCTGTATCAACAAAACATGGTACAGTCAGGAAACAAAATTTATCTAGGTATGATCTTTGTTGAAAATGTATGTGTATTTGGTATCATATTAAGGCAGAATGATAGCTCTTTCTTTTGCTTTTGAAATCATATCATTTGCTTTTGTAAATCAAGAGTTATGCTACGTTTAGTGCGGCAAGACAATATCCCATTTGTGCCACTTTTCGTATTCATCAAAGAAATTGTCATGAAAGTTTCAACAACAAAAAAATTACTTTGTGAGGACAAAGATGGAAGAAATTACTGAAGCATCTTTTAATATGATATACTTTAGTTTTGTACGTATGTCACACACTCACATTGGCTTGTGTGTGTGGGTGTATGTATGTCTGTGTATGTGTGTATGTATGTACTTACTCATTAGTGTATGTATGTACGTGTGTGTGTGTGTGTGTTTGTGTTTGTGTATGTGTTACTACGTATTATATATCATTCTGGAAGATGCTTTGGCGGATTTTGGTCAGTATTTTCCTCATAATTATCTATTTACAGCAATAATACTATTCCATTGTTGAAACCTTCATGACAATTTCAACGATAAATACAAAAAGTGGCACAAACAGGATTTTGCCTCATCGCTTAAAACGTGGCATAACTCTTGATTAACAAAAGCAATAAGTATGATTAAAATAGCAACATAAAGAGCATTTATTCGCTTTGATATGATATCAAATACTTATACTTACGAACAATTTTTATATTAAAAAATATATATTTTCTGACTGTACCATTCTTTTTGATACACACTGTAATACTCCGCTAAGTGCAGTTGCTACATTTGATTTATGTTTGCTTGTAGCAGATATATATAATTTGTCAAAGGAATTTTTTGTTCAATTGTATGTATGTACAGGTCCAGGGTTTATATTGATTCTTTATATGTTTTGATTTATATTATTGTGAAATAAATGTACATTTCAATTTAGATGAAATAAACAAATTTACACCAACAGAAAAAGTGTATCAACTCGTTTTCTTTTCAGTGTTTTCTTTTAAATCCATCATGGATTTATTTTGAAATAAATCCAAGAAAGATTTAAAATCAAAACTTTAATAGTTAAATCCATGATGGACTTATTTTAGAAATAAATCTAAGAAGATTTAAAAAGTAGTCGTGAAAGATTTAAATTATAAATCCAATAGACTTAAAATTTAAGTCCTACATGGACTTAAACATTTTAAGTCTTAGGATAGATTGATTTTAAGTCCTATGGTTTTGTCCCTTATCTGAGTCCACTTGGACTTAAACAAATAAATCCTTTGGACTTAAAAATAAGTCCTAGAAATTAAGAGAGATATATACAGGAAGTTCATATTGTACTTACAGGACGAATACATGTATGTTTATGCAATTAAACTAGCCCTTGCTCGGACCCGAGAAATCTCGGTTTCCGTATATGAATAGGCGCATCGGGGACCGTGAATTCTCTGTCCCCGAAAAGAACGGGTTAAAGGGTCTGGTGACTTAGTCTAAATCGAATAAACTCACTTGTAAATCTTGTGGTTCTTTCATGCCTGGTAGTTTTCCTGTTACTAGTAAATGTGTACAACCAGTTTTGATTTTCATTTCATTTAATTTTTTCATTTCATTTCATTTTATTTCCAATTATAAAAAACATCAAGATTACAAAGTATTCGAGTACAACATTTATATTGCATTGTAACATATATATGACGGAGTAAAATCAAAAATATATATTGTGGAAAGATCAATTAAACTGGAAATAAGGGAAGCCCGCTAAGCAAAAGCTTGAAGGAAGGACAACCTGTTGTAAAAAAGCAAATATAGTTTTAATCGAAATAATACAATTAAGACTCCATATTATAATATAAATATAATATTATCACTAAAATTAACAAAAAATAAACAGGAAGGAGAAGCCGGTGCAACGCTCCCCCCCCCCCCCCCCACCCCACCCTGGTTTGTGAGTTATCAATATAAACAATAATATCTTTAACAACAAACATTTACATTATATGATTCTACAGTATTGCACATTCATTACTACGTATTTATAAATATCTCGTTTAACACACAAAACAAATTATACTGTTACACATGAATAAGACTTGTACAGTTTCTTTTTTAGAGTAGATTTAAAGGAAAATAACGATGAACATTGTTTCACATCAACTGATAGGGAGTTCCAAATGTCCGGTCCACAGTGTCTGATTGATTAACATGCTACAATAGTTTTGGGATTGGTAACATGAAAGTCGTCACAATTACTAGTGCTATAGTTATGAATCTGATTATTACGTATAAACATATCACAAAATCGATCGGGAAGGTTGTTATGGGTACATTTATACATAAATATAGCGATTTGATAATAATTAATATCACATATTTTTACTCATCTATATTCATTAAACAAGGGGTCCGTATGAGCTAGATAATCTGAGTTTGTACATAATCTGAGAGCTTTTTTCTGTAATATAAGTAGAGAATCTGTGTTTTTCTTGGTGGTTTGGCCCCATGCGATATTGCAATAAAGCAAGTATGGCAATATGAGAGAATTATATAGAATAATCATAACGTAAGTCGGTAATAAGCCTTTTTTAATTTATATAGCACTCCAATTGATTTTGATATGGTCGAGATTATGTATGAACAATGTTGGTTCCAACTCAAATTAGCATCAATAATGACCCCTAAAAATTTACTATCATATTTGCGTTCTAAATGATAATTATCAATAACAATATCACATATAGTATCATCAATTTGAGTTCGGGGACCCTTAAATATAATATAATTTGTTTTAGATAAATTAAGGGATAATTTTTGCAAGCGAACCATTCGACAAGTTTAGGCAATTCAATATTTACGGAACGAATTAATTCATTAAACTGAGGGTGTGAGCACAAAACATTAGTGTCGTCTGCAAATAGTACATAAGAAAACAATGATGAGGCATTAATAATATCGTTTATATAAATGAGAAACAATAATGGTCCTAAGATTGACCCTTGCGGGACGCCACAATTCAATTCTAAGATGGATGATCGTTCCGTACCAAATTCAACAAATTGTTTTCTATTCAGAAGATAATCATTCAACCATAATAAAGGAACTCCTCGTATACCGTAGTATTCTAGTTTATATAGTAAAATCTGGTGATTAAGGGTATCGAAAGCCTTTGATAAGTCAAAGAATAATCCAATTACATAATGCTTGTTGGCTAGTAACTTAGAGATGTTATCATATAAGTCTACTACAGCTAATTATGTTGAGTGGTTCTTACGAAAGCCATACTTGTTTGAGCAAAGTATATTTTGTTGCATTAAAAATTCATAGAGTTGGTTATATACTATTCGTTCCAGTATTTTAGAAATACTTAGTAATATGGATATTGGTCTATAGTTAATACATTGTTTAGAGTCTCCCTTTTTATAAATTGGTACAACCTTCGCTAACTTGAATGAATCTAAAAAAATACCAGTTGAAATAGATAAATTAAAAATGTAACATAGAGGGTCAGCTATATAATAAATAATCTTCTTTAACAACCAAGCACTAATTTCATCATGACCACAAGATTTACTTGATTTG
Source organism: Echinarachnius parma (assembly GCA_037951105.1). Lineage (NCBI taxonomy): Eukaryota > Metazoa > Echinodermata > Echinoidea > Clypeasteroida > Echinarachniidae > Echinarachnius > Echinarachnius parma. The sequence goes on from JBAMJV010014233.1 coordinate 23,696, forward strand.
AGGTTTTTTGTAATATCAATTATATCAGTTGCTTGCACTGGCTTAAAAAAGAGGGATTTCTCTGAACGTTCAGAAAGATAATCAACAAATACTTTATTATGAGAATTTATAGACGCTTGTATGTCTGTCCCAATTGACACAAAATATTCATTAAATAAGTTGGCAATGCCATTATCAGTACATGATGATTGATTACCATGAAACATTTCCTTTGGAATTTCAGCTTTTTTCCTTTACCTAATACATTATTAATTAAGGCCCAAGTTAAAAACACGTTACCTTTGACCTTGTTTAGCTGATTAGCATAATACATTTTACGCGAAGCTTTAATTACAGCGTTCAATTTATTACGATATTTTTTTTAATTATCGTGATGTGAAGGATCATCAAGATTGCGTATATAAAGTTTAAATAAATTATTTTTTGTATTAATAGATTTCATTATACCTTTTGTTATCCACGGTTTACGTATTTTTAATTTTGTATTCTTCACTTTCTTTAAAGGTATTTTTTTTCAAAATGTTTCTTCAACCGTATATAAAACAATGCATATGCTTTATTTACGTCATTTGTTTCTTTATAAACTAAAAACCAATTTTCGTGTGCTAAGTCACGAATAAGAGATTTGACATTATTATCATTACACTGTCGAGTATATCTACTCTCGTTACTAACAAAGGACATTTGTATTTTTTTACAAAATACAAAAATTGGAAGGTGATCTGAAACATCACTATATACAGAGCGTATCAAAAAAAGCGTTACACTTTTGAACATTTTTTTCAAAATTACATTTTTATATATTTAGAAGATTTTTTCATGTCGATGGATGCCCAATGGTCTCATCTATCAAGTGCCACTAACAAAACAAATTTTCGTTCACGCTTGGGTGAACACTGACTGTTTTTGTACAGAGTGTCAAAAATGGCTTGCGCCAATTTGAAAGAAGAGGGACAATTAAACCAGCAGACCGAATAAGTACTCCCATTCAAACAAATTGCTCTTTGCCATGAATTTAAGATTATTTTATGATAGTGTTATCATTTTGTGGCAATTTTCTATCATAATTTAAATGATTTCATTGCTGTATGCATGGGTTAGAATAAATAAGCCATAGATTGAGAGATAATAAAAGGATTTGCATCGTTAATGACAAAATGTCCAGCCTGTCCTCATTAACGATGCAAATCCTTTCATTGAGTGTGACACATACAAAAGATGACCCAGAAGCATGCATGAACGAATATTCATGTTGATAGATTGATGGGCTGATTGATTGATTGATTGATTGATTTCTCATTGATTGATTGATTAGTCGGTTGAATGATTTGAAGATTAATTGATTTGGTACTTTTTGAATGAATGACTGGCATGTGGTTTTGATGTGTCTGTGCTTTAAAAAAGATCTTGAAGTAATTACCCATTATTGATTCTCACCCATGCATATAAAACAATGAAATCAGTTTAATTATGATAGAAAGTTGCCACAAAATTATTACACAATCATAAAATATTCTTAAATTTATGGCAAAGAGCAATTTGTTTGAATGGGAGTACTTATTCAGTCTGCTGGTTTAATTGTCCCTCTTCTTTCAATTTGGCGCAAGCCATTTATGACACTCTGTACAAAAACTGTCAGTGTTCGCCCAAGCGTGAACGAAAATTTGTTTTGTTAGTGGCACTTGATAGATGAGACCATGGGGCATCCATCGACATGAAAAAATCTTATAAATATATAAAAATGTAATGTTGACAGTTTTTTTCAAAAGTGTAACGCTTTTTTTTGATACGCCCGGTATAATACCACTCTGAAATGCAGCAGATAATATGTTTGTGAATATATTGTCAATTAGTGTTGCCGATTGCTGAGTAATCCTTGTAGGTTTATCTATTAGAGAGAATAGAGAGTGTGTATTCAGACACGTCAAAAAAGAATTATTCTTCAATTCCTTTTCTGCTAATAACAAGTTTATGTTAAACCTAAGCAATTTTAAAGTTGTTTCTTTGTTTTGAGATATTATAACTGTGTACAAATGTATAACAAGGATTTATAAAATAACACAGCGAATATAAACCGAACACAAAAAGTAACTTCACCCCTAAGCAATTGTCCATCATTTCATAACCGATAATTGTTTCAAGATGTCATCTTGCCACAATATTGGAACAATGGTCTGGTACAGTATGTGTGAAAATCATAGATATTCGTCACTTTATGGCTGAATGAGCACAGATTAAAGAAAAAATGGCCCAATTCAAAAGACACAAGGTATTGCGCGTGCCTGTACATTGTTGTGAATCCGCACATGTGGCGGAATGCATTAATCATGGTTTATGAAACAATGCTGTTTGATATTCCATTAATTTTGATATTTTGATGGCACATGTGGTAAAATGCATTAATTGCAATTGTAAAACAGTGAATTTTTAAATTTTCCAAGTCACAATAATTTGTAATGATGATAATACTTTTGCGAATTTTGAAAAATGACTTTTTTTCTTAAATGTGTGCTCACTCAACCATGGATTAATGGTTACGTCTTATTTTTACACATTGTTTTCTTAACTACCATATGGATATATTGGCAAGACGAAATCTCGAAACGATTCTTGGTTATGAAATTATGGGCAATTCCTTAGGGGTGAAGTTACTTTTTGTGTTCGGTTTAGTATGTCAATTAAACATGACAGTATAATTTTACGTAGGCCAATATAGGGTGAAAATAAGACAATATTGGCTGAAAATGAATTATAAATTGAAATTGAAAAATTATGATTTGTTTAGATTTTGTTTTGAATCAACATGAGTGAGTGTGCATTTGTTTTGTATTCCTTAAAATGTAGACCTAAACAAAACCTCCTGGCGAAGTCCAGTTTTCTGTGCCCTTTTTCATTTGTTCAACATTTCATTTCATATGTTGGTACTTTCCGAAATATTTATGTAGGTATCTAGATCACAACGAGATCACACATCTACAACCAGGGGTATTCAACGGCTTGTCGACATTGAATAAACTGTAAGTATACAATCACTTTTACCCAACATAACTTTGTATTTATTTGTTTAATATAATGGTATGACACTATGAATTGACCAAGCTCACTTGTAATCATTGAGGTTTTGTAATGCTTAATCTGCTTAAATACTAGAAGAAATTCACATTTAGTCCCCTTTCCAGAATAATATGGGCACTCATACAGAAACAATGTTGTACAATTTATGTTTGGTTGGGAATATTCATGATATTGATGAATGAATATGTTCCATGTACATAAACATCTGCTCCATGCATGCAAGAGAGGGGACCTATATTAATTGCTCATCCTATGAACATTTAGCAGTTCATAATTTTCCGTGACCATGGTAACTAGTAAGGCCCAGTCCCATACTGACGATTTTTACGGCGACTCGCAACGACTCACACCGGTTTACTACACCGTGTCCCAGAAAAAACGAAACCGGGTTTCATGGCAGACATTTTCTGTCATAATGAATAATGTAATTGATGATATATATATGCCTGGAAAGCTCTGTGTCTCTTCTTTCATTTGATGTGCAACTTATTGCACATACTTCAAGCATGACTGAATTAGAACAATGGAAAGTGGTGTTACCAATATTCAATTTGCACGCATAAATTTGAAGTTTGGGTGAGTTTTAAGAGTTGTAAACCTACTTATTTTTAAAAAGGACAAACACCACATAAAAGTTCATATTTGTATCTTTTACATGACACCTCATGCTAAAAAAATAAATGATTTATGCCAGAGAACGAGTACAATGAAAACATGCCTGATTTCTGCCCGAATGAGTGAAAGTTGAGTAAGAAGTCGCTCAGCTTTCCTGACGAGCAGCTGACAATGGATTTTGATGCATGAGTGAATTTACACAAACATGGGGATCAGGAAACAGGCTATATCAGGAAAGTTACTCATTTGGGCTGGAATCAAGCATGTTTTCATTGTATTCGTTCTCTGGCATATATAATTTATTTTTTAATCATGAGGTGTCATATCAAAGATAAAATTATGAATTTTCATGCGGTGTCTGTCCTTTTTCAAAATAAGTACGTTTACTCCTCTTAAAACTCTCCCCAAAACATCACCCAAACTTGCAATTTCTGCGCGCAAATTGAATTTTGGTAACACCACTTTCTATCGTTCTAATTCAGTCATGCGTGAATTATGTGCCATAAGTTGTATATCAAATAAAAGAAGAGATACATAGCTTTTCAGACATATATATATATCATCAAGGAAATTATTTATATAACATAAAATTTCTGCCATGAAACCCGTTTCGTTTTTTCTGGGACACGGTGTAGAACGAATCGACTCGATTAAGCCACGGTTTAACAACGAATTGGGAATAATTGTACGGCGACCCAGGACGAATATTCGTTCTTCGTCGTTGTTCGATGAGTCAGTTTCGTCCTTCTTTTGTCTTTAACCATCGCAGTAGAAAATTCGTGGCAGAAACAAAGCTAAAGCCCGGTGCCCATTAGGCGATCTGCGCTTGCGATCTAGCCCGAGTTGCTAGCGATCTCGGTTCGGTGTGAATCGCAGCAGTTCGCCGCGAGTCAGCCCGATCTCATTGCGTACGCGATCATTTCGGTGCCCACTATGGGATCTCACGGCGACTTCCTATTGTCCCTATTTCCACGCATGCGTGAATGGTTGAGAATTACAGCCAGGTATTGTTCGCTCTTGCTTGTCTTGACATCATAACGCGCTTTGCGAGTTGTTTTTTAATAAACCCAGTGCCCACTTTGCGATCTGCTCCTAGCGATCTTGCCCGCGTAGGAGCGATCCCCTGAGATATGTGGTTAAGTCGCAAAGTGGTTACCAATGGCCGCACCAGATCGCTGTAACTCGCGTCCGCAAGGGTGGTGTCGGTTGCGGTCGCAAGGTTTTGGACATGTTCAAAAAATGTTGTTCTCGATCGCATGTCGGGCGGGATCGCACAAAAAAAAGCCATTTGGGCAATTGCTCATATTTGAATCCTTGATATCTGGAATTCTGTTTTCAAGTAATTACATTCTTGATATCAGGAAATAAATTAATGATATCCAGAATTCGATTTCTTGATATCCAGAGTTCGATTTCTTGATATCCAGAATTCGATTTATTGATATCAAGAATTCGATTTCTTGATGCCAGGAGTTGAATTTTTGAAATCAGGAATTGCCATTGGTTAGCAACAGGGGCGTCGACCCTGGGGGTGGGGGGGGGGGGGAGGGGCAGGGGGGCGGTCGCCCCCCCCCCCCCCCAATGAAAATATTGGGGGGCGAACATATTATTTCGCACCCCCCCTCCCAATAATTCCGAAAAAATCAAGTGATATAATGCGAAAGAGGGGAAAGACAAATTTATCAACAATTAATCTTCAAAATAGCCGTTTTCTAGTTTAAAAAGGACTGTACATCTCAGTTTTGCTGCGCGCTTCGCGCGCACACAGTTTCTCATATTGCAAGTTTCATGTGGGTCGCGTGAACTCACATTTCGATATGTGTTGGACAGTGTAATTTCTCAAACGCACACCTCAAACGAAGTTAATTAAACCCTCATCTATAGATAGATAGCCCACCGTCACAGAAATTAAAATAAACTGAAATATATATTTCAGTCATTCGGTCCATATATATGCGCTGAACGCAAATCATATTGGAATAATTATCATGTCCCCCATATTTGAAAGTGGTGAAGATTGCCCCCCTCCCTTTGTCATTATGTATATTTGAATCCATACTTATATACTTTATATTACGTGACATCACGCCGCAAAATACAAAAGCTCCCTACTGTGGGAGGGGGACACCCCCTCCCACGCTCGGTCGCTTCCCTTCCTCGCAATGTCTCCCCTCCAGTTTTGAGAAGTTGTTGACGCCCTTGCTTAGTTTCATGGGAGCCCAATGCCCTAGATTATATCGATGGCTCTATAGTATACAGGATCACGTGAATCCATCTCATGCAAGGCTCAAATTTTTCCTCACTATACCCTTTCAAAATACTTTACGAGTATAGGTTCACTATTTTATACAATTTTAACACCCATGATAGGGAGTTGGAAATGCTCAGCCCCCTGGACCCCCATTATTGTCCCAAAATGTGGGTGCCCCTCCCCCAATTAGGTATTCGAGCCATGAAGACACTTTCATTGAGCGCATAATAAAACTTCCGGGCATGCTAATGTGGGGCTTTTAGCTCTCTCAGTCGTCACTCTGGAAACCTTTTCAAATGTTGTCCCCCCCCCCCCCCCCACCAATATAAAAAATGAATCGACGCCCCTAGTTATCAACAGAAAGTGGTTTCTTGATATCAAGAATTCAATGTTCAGTTATGCGAAACTGCTCTACAAAGGTGCCCTGCAAGAATCAAGAATTCTTTTCTTGATATCAAGAAATTAATTGTTGATATCAATAAATGATTTGCTGTTGTTAAGCAATGGTAACCCTTGATATCAATAAAAGGAAATAAATGTTCAAACGCCTAGACATGACTGATCAACAAATTCAGAATCAAACAAGCGTGAATTCCTCGTTATTGTATTCCTTGACAATGGGTGGAAATAAGGGCCAAGCTATGACCCCAAGGAGGCCAAATTGAATACATCGCGTGCACAATGGAATCAGGATGACTCACTGCGAACTGATGTGATTCCAAGGTCGCTAGCCCTATGCGATCTTGTCCGAAAAGGAGCGATCCCCTGAGATCTGTGTTAAGTCGCAAAGTGGGCACAAATGGCCGCGAATACGATAGAGACCGACCTGGTCGCCAGATTTTTGAACATGTCAAAACCCCGGCGACCGCAACCGACACCACCCTTGCGGACACGAGTTACAGCGATCTGGTGCGGCCACTGGTGCCCACTTGGCGACTTCACCATAGATCTCAGGGGATCGCTCCTATTCGGGTAAGATCGCTCTATATCGCTAGGCCCAGATCGGTAAGTGAGCACTGGGCTTAACGGTCCCATAGTGGCGATTTTTACGGCGACTCGCAACGGATTATCATTCGTGGAGAAAATCGCTAGAGTCGTCGCGAGTCGTTTTAATTCGTTGCGAGTCGTTGTAATTCGTTCTTCAAACCGTTGCGCATCGCGATGAACGCAATGACTCGTGTTAGCACAGCGATAGTTTTGTACCATTTTAAAATTGTCGCTATGCTAAAACGATTTATTCACATTCTTTTTATGGAACAATCGGGTAGTGACCAGTATGAACAATTGTACTTGTTTGAGTCTGTTAAAAAAAAGTTCTTTGTATAATAAATCACACACCTGTCATACACTGAAGCTCATGCTTTCTTGAAATTAGAAACATTGTTTGATCATAGAAAGAAAATATGTTTACTACTCTTTAAACAATTGCAAAACCCTGATCATGAATTGAATTACCTTCTTCCAGAGCGTATTCCGGATATTGCATACAATTTGTGTAGTGGTAGACAAATATGCTCACCCAGATGCAAAACAAACTGCTGCAAACATAGCTTTATCCCATATTGCTTGTAAAATCTTTAATAATAATGTATTTTTTATATTAATTTTGATGTATATTTGTAAATATTAAAATCCCTCTCATAGTTAACGATGCATGTATTCTCTTTTTTTTTTATTGATAACTTGTTAAAGCAGCAACCTGTATTACCAACTTAAATCATTATTTTGTATTGATACTATGGTTGTTATGGATACAAATATTTCACGATTGTTAGTGTATAAGTATATTCGAATTGATCAAATTATAGATGGTAGAATACAACTTAAAATGAAAATGTATGGGCGTCCCCTTTTTCCTCTTCTTCTTCTTACCCTTTTACTTCCCCTCCCCCTCCTCCTCGTACTTCTCTGCTTTTTCTATCTTCGCCTTTATCCTCTATCTCCTCCTCCTTATTTCCTCTCCGTCATTTTATCCTTCCGATTTTTCTTCTCCTCCCCCTCCTCCTTTTTTTTCCTTCTCCTCCCTATTCCCTTAATACTCTAATTCATACTGAAATTGTTCGTGGATTTAGTGTGTATGTTAACTTCGTAGGCGAGGGAAATGAGCATAATGTCACACTATTTCATCCACATTCAGGATATACCTTGTTTTTTACGTGTTCTACCACACTCATAATATTCCTGGAAGTTGATTAAAACATTTTGTCGCGTTGGTTTTGTGTCGGTTCGTATTGGTTCGTTCTGGTTTGTTGTAGCTCGTCGTAAAAATAGCCACTAATGGGAATATGGTAGAACGGGAAGCGGCGATCTTCACAACGAAGCGATACGAGTCACAGCGAATTGCAACGATGTGGAACGACTTGGCACGAATATCCTGAATATGCAACGGCATATACAATGATTTTTGGTGAAAATCGTCGTGGCGTGGCGATTGTTTTGAACAGTTAGGGACGGAAATTTAGGCTCCGCTTTCACGATTTTCTTCACGATGCGCAACGGTCTTGGATAAGAACCGATACGATGTGATACGATGCAACACGACCTAAGCGATTTTCTCGACGAATGTCAAGTTCGTTGCGAGTCGCCGTGAAAATCGTCAGTATGGGACTGGGCCTTTACACACTAAGAAATCAGGGTTGAATTGGTGTGTACGATTCGCGATATTTTACGCGGGCTCTCTTGGGGGTGCAGGGATTGTTCCACCACGTGGACATGGTGGAGGCGTGCACCCTTATGCCTCGGTCACACCATTGCGTATGTTGCTGCGTATTGCTGCGCTAGACGGGGTATATCAATACGCAGCCTTACCCAACAATACGCAGCAATTTTGAAGTTTGCAGTCACACTATTGCGTATGTAGCTCGTATGCCGCTAGTAAGGAGACTGCCTACGGTTGCCTATGGTTGCCTATTGTCCCGCTTTAGCTCGCTGTTGCTCGAAGCGGTACGATTCAATACGCGGTGTGTTCGCCACATTGCGTATGGAACTCGTTCTTTGCTCGCTTGCCGCTCGCTAGCCGCTCGCACCAGTTGGTATCGTTGTGTCTCACTGCGTATTCGCTCGCTTTAGCTCGACTGCCGTTCGTACTGTTGCGTGCCAACTCGATATGAAGCGTATCAGCTCGCTCGGGCTGCGGTGATGGTTCCATGACATATGCTCCGCCGACATATGCTCCGCCGACAATTGCTCCGAAATATGCGACAAAAGCTCCGCGACAAATGCTCCGCGGCAAATGCTCCGCCGACATATGCTCCGCCGACAATTACTCCGCCGACAATTACTCCGCCGACAATTGCTCCGCCGACAATTACTCCAACGACAAATGCTCCGCCGACAAATGCTCCGCCGACAATTGCTCCGCCGACAGATGCTCCGAAGATGCGACAATTGCTCCGCGACAAATGCTCCGCGATATTTGCTCCGTCGACAAATGCTCCACCGACAAATGCTCCGCCGGCAAATGCTCCTCCGACATTTGCTCCGCCGACATTTGCTCCGCCGACAATTGCTCCACCGACAATTGCTCCGAAGATGCGACAATTGCTCCGCGACAATTGCTCCGCCGACATTTGCTCCGCCGACAATTGCTCCGCCGACATTTGTTCCATCGAAATTTGCTCCTATCTGGACATGATTTAAGTCCCAAAATGCAAAAGCTCTATATACCGTGGTGAAGGAGACACCCCACTTCACACCCTCCAATGGTGTTTAGGGGCTTTAACCCCCCCCCCCCCCCACCCCCTTGGGCTGCCAAGAAAAACGCTTTTTTTTCAAACCCACCCCTTAGCATAAAAAAAAAAACATTGTCCTCCCCCCCCCCCCCCCCCCCCCCCCCCCCCACCCGGCTCAGTCGTCACGCTACTTCGGGCTTGGTAGCTTCGCTACGACGCAATATCCGGTGGTGATGCGCGTGTGGTTGATTGGTTGAGCCCCAAAAAAGTTTTAGGTCATTGCGCTACTGGTCTCTGGCATATTATTTTTTCGAGTTCCCAAGCCAAAAAATAAAATTAATGGAAATTTTGGACAGCAACCGCAGAGGCGTGAAACTTGCATTTGAAGGTCACCTCTATGTAAAGAAGAGGAATCTTCAGGATGGTAGGATCCGTTGGCAGTGTGAAAAGCAGAGAAGTGCACATTGTAGTGGTGCCCTGACGTCAAACGGACCACCAGCATACGGGCAAGCAGACGGGGTCGTAGGCCACAACCACCCGCCAACCCCAGGTCGCGCCGGCGTGCTACAGGTACGAGGGGCAATAAAGCGGGTGTCTCGCGACGTAAATTCAGGATCGACACTGCAGGTGATTTCAAATCACCTGCTAGCCGCACCCGACTTCGTGCGAGAGACCATTGGCCCCCTGGCAGCAGTAACAAGAGACGTGCAGCGACAGAGGTAACACAATGACTTATGATAATTAAAAATGCAACAAAAAATGTGTATATATATATACACTATATTGAATGAATTGACAGTAACATATCTGCATTAGATATGAACATGAACAAAAATTTCCTCAGATTATTATTTTTGAAGATGGGCCATCGATTGGCCGTGTCCGGACAACTATCCCCTGGACAATTACCCCCCCCCCCCCGCGCCCCCCCCCCCCCCCCCCCCCCCGAAAGACTACCCCCGACGATTAACCCCAATCACCGCGGTTAAAATTTGTGAGCACTTGAACATTAAACACACAAAAAAACATATATGAATGGTTTAGTATCTGACTAAGCCAAAACAAATTTTCTTTCCAATGATGTCAAGATACCCGAGATGCAGGCACATTTTACATGTTATTTTGATAGTAAACATTAATCTTTAAATTCTTGTTTTATCATCATTTGGAAAGCATAATTAGCCTGGCTTTTTATGAGTCAACAAGGCTTGCCATAGATTCGTACAAATGCGTCCCGCATTCTTGGGTCTAGTCGCGTCCAATGTGACCAGGCCAATTAATTCCTGGTAATCGTACTATTAATAGGATGCGCTTGTGGTTAGTTAATTGGGTCGTGTGAAACTGGTAATGGAACACATTACTTTTATTTTGTACACTATATATATCGTACGATGTTTTCAGTATATTCGTGTACTGGCAGTCTTGTAGCATTCACCATCGTCATGATTCTACCAACCTAGGAGAGAGGTTATTTTTTTTTATTTATGAATAAAAACAAAAATGGGGAAAGGGTGTGGGAGTAAACAGGGGTTTTACTTAGTCGTTTAAAATAATTTATAATTTTCGAGCATGGTGAAGTTATAACTAGTACTTTGTACCGGAGTAAGTGACTGGCAGGGGCATTAACTTGTTGGACGTTGTTATAAACTGCATAAATCATGGACCCCTTACGCAATTGCGAAATTCACTTAATGCTTAAAGGGGTAGTTTACTTTTTGTAGAGAGGGCACTGCACATCACAAGCTATGGTTTAGCCAAGATTCGTTAACCGTTGCAAAAGTTCCTTGAACGTTGCTAGAAAATTAGCAAACCATCGCAAACAGTTGTCCTTGTCGCAAAGAAATTTTGAACATGTTCGAATCTTGGCCAAATCATAGATGTACGATCCATGGCTGGGCGTCGATCCGTAATTGATACCCATTGATCATTGAGGGAGGGTGGGGGGGGGGGGGGTGGACCATTCATTCATTTCCTCTAATGAATGGGTTTTACGTAAGGAGTGGTCACACTGAACACGAATCCCTACGACTAGACCCGCGAATGCAGTACCAATTGGTACAAATATATGGCAAGCCATTTTAAACATTTATTCCTATTTCTTGATATCAAGCATTCAATTCTTGATATCAAGAAATTGAACTCTTGATATAAATGCATTATTGATATCAAGAAATAATTTTCTGTATTGGTAATAATTGATATCAAGAAATAAACTGATATCAATAATTCAATTATTGATATACTTTAAGTAGTGGTCACATAGGACACGAATCCCCACGACTAGACCCACGAATGCAGTACGAATTGGTACAAATCTATGGCAAGCCGTTTTTAACATTTATTCCTATTTCTTGATATCAAGAATTCAATTCTTGATATCAAGAAATCGAAATCTTTAACTCAAGAAATCGAATTATTGATATCAAGAATGCATTGATATCAAGAAATACTTTTCTGTATTGGTAATACTTGATATCAAGAAATAAACCGATATCAATAATTCAATTATTGATATCAAGAAATAGGACTAAATGTTAAAATGGCTTGCCATAGATTTGTACCAATGCGTACTGCATTCGAGGGTCTAGTCGTGGGGATTCGTGCTCAGTGTGACCACTCCTTTAGTATCGACGCGCATGATCCATGGCGAAATCCCTAATTTACAAAATTCGCAAACGTTCGCAAACGTTCGCCGCTCAGTGGGATAAGACCTTAAGCATTCGCCATTCAATGGGTTGCTTATAAATGAATCATATAGTCATTTGGTTAGAACGTTAGCGACATGTCTTAAAACCGTTTGCAGAGGCTTGGGACTGTTTTGCAACAGTTTGTGAAAAATACGTTCGTAAAGAAATTTTGAACATGTTGCAACTTTCTTTGTGACAAGAAAAACCGTTTGCGACGGTTTGTGAATTTTCTTGCAACCTTTAACAAACTTTTGCAACGGTTAACGAATCTTGGCGAAATCCCGCGATTTCGCTATATTCGTAAATGGTAAACGTTCGCCAACGTTCGCCGCTCAATCGGAAAGGACCTTTAGGTTAGTCATTCCGAAGGTTGGTTATTGCAAACACTTCAAAATAAATTCTGCTATTTTATAATGCTATAGTGCCAATTAAAAAAATGAAATAAACTGAAATGTTGAATTGGTCTTGCCAAGGGAGGGGAAGGGGGAGAGGTATGCTTAAAGGGATAGTTGAGTTTCTCTTTACCAGAAATCAACCACAAATTTTAGTAACAAACCAGATTTCATTTTCGTATTGACAACCCTATTTTATTTTCGGACTAATATAACGAAACTTCGGAATAATTGAACCTTCGGAATTACGAACCTCTTAAACTGAATTGTCGGCGGAGCAATTGCCGGTGGAGCAATTGTCGGCGGAGCAATTTTCGCGTCTTCGGAGCAATTGTCGCATCTTCGGAGCAATTGTCGGCGGAGCAAATGTCGGCGGAGCAATTGTCGGCGGAGCAAATGTCGGCGGAGCAAATGTCGGAGGAGCATTTGTCGCGGAGCAATTGTCGCATCTTCGGAGCAATTGTCGGCGGAGCAATTGTCGGCGGAGCAAATGTCGGCGGAGCAAATGTCGGAGGAGCATTTGTCGGCGGAGCATTTATCGGTGGAGCATTTGTCGGCGGAGCAAATATCGCGGAGCATTTGTCGCGGAGCAATTGTCGCATCTTCGGAGCATCTGTCGGCGGAGCATTTGTCGGCGGAGCAAATGTCGGCGGAGCAAATGTCGGAGGAGCATTTGTCGGCGGAGCATTTATCGGTGGAGCATTTGTCGGCGGAGCAAATATCGCGGAGCATTTGTCGCGGAGCAATTGTCGCATCTTCGGAGCATCTGTCGGCGGAGCAATTGTCGGCGGAGCAATTGTCGGCGGAGCATTTGTCGGCGGAGCATTTGTCGGCGGAGTAATTGTCGGCGGAGCAATTGTCGGCGGAGTAATAGTCGGCGGAGCATATGTCGGCGGAGCATTTGCCGCGGAGCATATGTCGCATATTTCGGAGCAATTGTCGGCGGAGCATATGTCGGCGGAGCATATGTCGTGTCACCGCGGTGATATATAAAAACTGGTCATTTTGTGCGTCCTGCTAGGCAGCCAATCGTAGTGCTAGCGAGCTAAAGCGAGCGGGAACTAGCGAGAGCGAGCTAAAGCGAATGGCGCACGAGCTAGACTCGCAGCATAGCGAGTGGCACACGACCGAGACTCGCAGCAAAGCGAGCGGCCATCGCAGTGATTCGTGTTGCTAGGAGTGGTGTGCGAGCAACAGCGCAACAATATGCGCAATTATGCGAACGACAACGAGCTACAGCGAGGTAAATCGTGTGGGGAACGCAGCTATACGCAGTGACACGCGCTCCAAAAATGAGGTGCGAATGATTGCGTATACCTGCGCTAGGTCACCTCGCTGTCGCTCGCTGTTGCTCGCATTCACTGGTTGCAACTCGCTCCCGCTCGTATGAAATTTGACCTTGCGTTTGCTTGCGAGAGTTTAGAAAATGTTAAAACATGCGAGCGACATACGCAGGCCCCTGTGCTAGTCTGCGTATTGAGTACGTAGTGAGCTCGCATCATTGCGCTTTATTGGGTGTATCTGCGTATGTCTGCGTTCGAGCAATACGCAGCAATTACGCAAGCCCAATACGCAAAGGTGTGACCGAGGCATTAGTACGCTATCTCGATGAACGCCGTACAATAGATAATTATCGATTAGTATCGCTGATTACCCAAAATAGCATGCACTAACGCCACACTAAACCATTAAAACAATCATTTTAATCATTTTGTATAGTTGTGATAGTGTAAATTGAGCTACTTGAAACACAACTATTAACGCTAGCCAATAGTTGTATTGATTTACCAATCAACAATGAGTCTCAATGCATCTATACATTTTCTGTAACAGGTATTAAGTTTAATTTATGATTATTAAATATAAAGCCTTTAATACATAATCATATAAATTTGTTCTAATGTAATTTTTAGTATCATTATGGTGTTCATTAAACTATAGATCATTAATCCTGTTTGAATGTCAATACTATTAGAGGCAGTACTAATTATTGGCCATTCAGCTGTGTTGGCGGTCTACGGTTCAGGTACACAGTAAGAAAAAAGGTTGATAAATGCATGTGCAAAGTGCGAAATCCCGGCCGCCATTCTTAGTCTTGTTCCGGTACCACGGTCCTACTGCAAATGCGATCCTCTATTAATATACCATTCATTAACTCTATGCCAAGATCAAATGTATCGTGCAACATAATGAGTGTATAAGTTAATGTTTATATAATGTAAATGTGCCAACTGTTTTGTTTTTTATTAACTTGAATTATTCAAATGGGTCTGAAATTAATGTGCCACAGAAAGGCGCGTCCCCCAATTCCATTGTCCGAGAGAAATTCACTCACAGAAGTACAAAATATGCATCGCGTGTTTTAATGCAAAATCATGGGTGTAGCGACTTACGTAATACCTATTATCAGGGGGGATAAATGAAAAGATCACCCCCACCCCCCAAGTTGAATGGGTATCAATGACATGTCTACACCCGTGCGCAAAATGTTTGATTTCCATCACTACTTTTGTGTAATAATAGATCATTATGCATGAAGGGATTTTGAAAATAGGGAAATTGAAAAAAAGTACTACGAAAATATTTATAATTCACACTTAGTTTCATTACAGCCCTTGTGATTGGTTATTTGCTTGATATGCCATCACACACTAATGCGACGTCATGTATTCGAAAGACCAGTTCATGCGTAGCCTTTCGTCAATGGTTGCTCATGGCAAGTTCAAAATCTTTGTAGGGGTTTTGTCGGCTTGGTACGAACAGTCACGTTCACGTCACGTGAACGTCACGTGAACGGTTCTGTACCTTTTGTGAAACAGGTCACCCAAATCTACGAAGTGTAGGGTAAAGTGACCCAACAATTTTGTCGTTTTCCAGGCCGGTAAAACTC
Source organism: Echinarachnius parma (assembly GCA_037951105.1). Lineage (NCBI taxonomy): Eukaryota > Metazoa > Echinodermata > Echinoidea > Clypeasteroida > Echinarachniidae > Echinarachnius > Echinarachnius parma. The sequence goes on from JBAMJV010014233.1 coordinate 39,277, forward strand.
GAAGTGTCGCGTTAACCAAATCGTGACGTGAGCGTTTAATCAAGATTTTTTAAATTGCAAACGCTTGTTACTAAGACTAGACATACACGCACAAAGAGATTTAAAAATGTCGACGAAAATGCCGATACCCCCTTATCAAATCTTTTCAGTCATTATGTTTATAATATGTACGTGCATAATTCAGAGTAATCTGAGACGATAATATGCAGTTCTGTCATTTAGGTAATGTACATCCATACCACTTGCATTATTTGTCTTGTTATTGGAGTATTTCTAAAGACGTGTCGTGCGTGGATTTTGGCAAATGTTGATTTCCAGCTGAATTGCTACACGCAGCGGACAATTCAGTTCGCATACGCCTGAAGTTCCCGTGCTCGACGTCTGCGCGTACTGGCGTTGTATGTGTATGCCTGTGAAAGTGAGTGAGTGAGTGAGTGAGTGAGCGAGCGAGCGAGTGAGTGAGTGACTGCAGTGATCAATGAGTTTAAAAGTAATAAAACAATGATTTGATTAATAGTGTTTATTTATGGTTATTGAATCGAGTCAATCTATAAATCAATCATTTGAAGGGACAGATCCACTTTTACAAAACGTCTGAACAGCTTTCAGTTGATGGATGGGGATCAATGTAACACGCAAAAAAAATCAGAGTGAACAGCCCTCTAATTTGGATTCTACGAATGAAAAACGAATGCGTCCCTCCATTTAAACTATATATCGGTCAATAAAGGAGTTCAACTGATTTAGCATAATATTACAACAATATAGTACTAATTCTCGTAAAGGTATTGTGAAGCCGACATTTGTTAACGTATGTCACGGAAAAAGATCTTAAAAAGAAAGAATATATAATTACATGTAGTCAGTTTAAGCGAAGTTTGGGTATTTTGCTTGGTAAACGCTCACACATTAGTACTTATGCGCGGCTCACGTAGCTAGCGGGGGTCACGTAGGGGTCATGCATACCGATCTGGCAGTCCGTGAAATCTATGTACGAACTTACTCACCGGCCAAAAATACGTATGTACATAATTAACCGACGTCCCTCAGTTTATTCAGTTTTAGGTCTATAACTCCACAAAAAAGAGATTTCAAGCCCTAATTTGTTCAGGCATGCTATTAAATGACATTTCCTTTCATATAAGACAATAACCTCGCAACTTTTGAATTTTGGCTTGCAATAGTGGATCTCTCACTTTAATCTAATAAACAATCAATTAATCAGTCAATCATTATAATGAAACAATCACACCAACCAATCAATATTAAATAAATCAATTAATGTATTTGACATTCGAACTAGCTACTTGTAGGCAGTGGCGTACCCAGGATTTTTTCAAGGGGTGGGTGTAGGGGGGGGGGGGGGGATATTTCGTCAGACAAATTGAAGTAAGCGGGGGAGTGTGGGTAGGGGGTGTCCGTAGAAAATGACCGCAGCAGAGGACGAGACCAGGACCGGTCACAAATTTCGAGGCCGAGACCAAGACATTTCTTGAATTATGTAAGGGGGTGGGGATGGGGGTAGGGGGTGTCCATCCCCCTGCCCCCAGGCCTGTGTACGCCTATAATTGGTATTTACAGTATAGGTAGGACGGTTCGTTCACGATTAAATTTACCGAGAATTAGTCTCTTCTCAACGACAATTTACATTAATTTGTTTTACGCAAGCGCCAATTTACGTGAGCTTTCATGAATTGCATATAGTATATCTACAAACGGTTGGGTCACGTAACCCAACACTTCGTAGATTTGGGTGACCTGTTTCACAATAGGTACAGAACCTGAACGTGACACTTCGTAGATTTGGGTGACCTGTTTCACAAAAGGTAGAGAACCTTCACGTGACGTGAATGTGAACGTGACGTGACTGTTCGTACCAAGCCGTTTTGTCCAACACAGCAACATCTGATCTGTGTACGACTTGGTCTACGTCTATTGAATCGCAATTTAATAGTTCGTCTCCAGTGGCAATATTCATAAAGGCCCGATATAGACCGGCAGCTCAGAGGTCTTTTGTGCATCAAAAAGCGTACTGATTGTTGAACATATGAATATTTAGAGGAGAATGTAACAAAACCAACAATATGAGTGTCCCGGGCTGTACCTGGTGGGAAAGAAGTCCTTTGCGCCTCCAAAGTTTGACCCCTGGGGATCGTCCGATGCTTCTATTTGTTTGCGAATTTACTGTGTTCAACATCGCTCGCTACGGGGAAAGTAGACTAGATTAGTCTTTCGAGAGCTGATCTCCGCCACCCCGAAAAACCCGCCAATGAGAGAGCTCTGTATACAGCATTGATCTGTACTCGCTCGAGTGATCTGTACACGCGAAAGACTAGTAAAGTTTGACAAGGCTTTTGAATTCGTGAACATTTTCACGACGGGCATTAGTCTTCAATACGAGTAACATTATGAACATTGTTCTCTGTGAATAATACAATTATGATCAAAGTGAGAATCCCAGTGTCAAATGATATTGTGTTTCATTATTCGGTGTATGAAAAGGGAAAACAACATTGATTACAAGTTGTTTTACGATAAACTATTAAGTTTGAAGAAAAAGATCTTCCGCTGACATTTGTAATTTGGTATGCAAACGCAGACTACGCTCTAAACTCACTCGATTACATCAGTAATAGCGATCACGATATTTTGACTGTGAAGCCAGGTACCATACGTTCTGTACTGTGTGTATAATTATGTATTGCTGTATTGCATTTATTGCCTGCACACATGTACGTAACGCGTAGGTAGTACACGTGTGTTGCATGTTATATGAAAAGCATGCTAGCCTGTTGATCGCTGTATACTGCATACTGCGTATCGCGTTATCCATCATCTTGAGCGGCGGAAAGTAATAATGGTATGAATGAACCATAATAACCTCCTGGGTTTTAGGCACTGAGTAGAGGTCAGTGGTTTTAGGGTTTTTATTAAATATGAACAAACAATGGGACTAGTGTCGGGAGGGGGAAGGGGCCCGGGGGCTAAATTTGTTTTCCTACGAACTTTTTGTCCTAATGAATTATTCATAAGCAGCGACGTGGGCTA
>JBAMJV010014234.1:0-29841 GCA_037951105.1 Echinarachnius parma
TCGACGTTCGCTCAGAACCATCTAGTCACGTGACCGCCAGTTCCCTTCCCGCCTGAAATTCATATCTCGAGCAAGGAGTTGCCGTTTTACCACACACAGGAACATGCAAGTTGTTATTGGTTTAACAAACCAACTCAATCTTTACACAACATCAGGACCTGGAAGGTTCTGCCTTGTGCAACGAAAGATGTCGGAAGGTGCTCAACTGCGTGTGGGTTAACGAAAACAACTAACTCGAGAGATAAATCCCTACAGTACTAGAGGAACTGACTAAATCACCCAAAAGTGTGACAAGATGCCTTTCATTTATTTTTTAATTCCTGTCTTGGCCCTTCATAATCATGATTTTTTTTTTTTTTTTTTTTTTTTTTTTACATATATACATATTTTTTTTCACATAAATGATTATGATTTTTTTTTTTTTTTTACATATAAATAATTTTGATTTGTATACATTTCTTCGGCATACTTGTAATGAACTAATTCTACACTGCAATGGGAAAAAATATTTATATCTGGAGTTATATATAACTCCACTGAGACATTTATATCGCATGTCTCACACAAATATATAAATAACAAAAATAATATAGAATGCTTTAGTTTATACTGCAAACTCCGCGTAAAACGCATGGTAGCAGTTCAACAAACAGTAGTGCTGAAATGTTTGACCTTGAATGGCCCTGAGTAGTGAAATGTTGGTAATCATTACATTATGTCGTACTTGTAGTGCCTGAAGTTATCATGTTGTCAACGATGCACTTTCCCCTTATCTTTAAAAATTAGTTGATGTTGTGATCGAACAATCACATTTTTCTTTCGAAGAGCTGTTCACATTTTGCAAGTCGCAAACTTGTATTGTTTGTTTTTTGTTTTTGTTTGTTTAATTCACCGATTTCCGCTTGGCTTTGCGGATGGTGCTCTCGATTTCTCTCCAGGAGGGTCTGAGACGTGGATTGACATCCGTCATGGCGGTCGCCAGGTCCTTAATGTATTGGCTTTCGATCAGCATCTCGATGCGGCCCACCAGTTTGCCTATCGAGTAGATATCGGTCTGAACGGACGTCGGCTCAAGGTCTAGGATGAACTCGGGTGCCAGGTGTTGGAAGAGCACGCCTTGCCGGTAACCATCAATCTCCTCTTTGGGGATGTAGAGGTGCTTAGGCGGCATGAGGGACGTCGACACCTTGCCGAAGTCGATGAGGAAAGCACGCCATCGCTCTTCCTTCTCGTCCCACTGCAGGAGAACGTTGTTGGCCTTGAGGTCATTATGGAGAAGACCTTTCTCGTGCAATGCCCTCATCCCGTGGACGATGTCCAAGATGATGTTGATACAATCTTCTCGCGACAGGGGCAACGTCTGGAAGTCGATGGCCTGACTAAGCGGGTGCGAGGTCCCGGTCTCCTTGTCACCCAGAAACTCCAGGACAAGAGATGGAGCGCCCTCCATCTCGGCTATACCGTGTAGTCTTGGGAAGGACCCGTGACCAGCAAACGCGAGTTGGACCCAAGCTTCCATACTGGTACGTGCTTGGTTGGATTTTACCCGCTTTGCCCTCATCGCCTGGTTACCAATGGCGGTGTAGGGGATCTTCACGGCCACCGTCTCACCTTGGTAACGCTTCAAGAACACCTTGCCGTAGGACCCCTGTCCTATCATGCTGTTGTTCACGTCTTCCCAGGCTGAGAGGTCTTCGGCCTGGATGATATCAATCTCTCTGGTGGTTTGGAGTTTTTCCATGACGGCTCGTTCGTACATCGACATGTCGTTGAACATGGAGTCGCGGTCACACAGGATTTTCTTGTGGAAGCTGCATGGAAAAGGAACAATAGAGAATCTTCAACTGAGTATCCGTCATTGTTCCAATACAGACCATTACGTGTATCTGATAAAGAGTATTACATGTACTCAAAAACCACCCAATAGATATGACTTTGTAAAATGCAAACCATGCAACAGAAGGATTCGTAGGCAGTATATTGTTAATAAAGGAAATACAGTTAAAAATATTAATGCTTTTTAAATGTAAAAACATAATACTTCAATTGCTAAAATCCTTGTCTGACAATAGCGATGTATTAAAGTATGAGTTGTACTACGATATAAATCAGTCTGGAGTAAAATTCATACCAAGCTGTATACATACAAGATAATAAGAACACGAAAGAAAGAAACAGGTGTTACACGCGATGGCGAACCTGTGCTTTCTAACTGTTTATCTCTAATCTCAGACATAAGGCGTATTCTTATTATATCATCATCAAATATTTTGTTGGTGCATGAAAGAGAGACGTCAGAGACTGGAAATGAAGTAAAGATAAACTAAACTTACCCTGAGATGTGGTATCTGAGCTCCTTAATCATTAACTCCTGTTTGTGAGTTTTGTATCTCAGATCGTCGATCTTCTCCTGCTTCTCGGCCTCCCGTTTCTCCTGCACGCTGTCACAGACAAACATAATAATAAACCATTATCATTAATTTAAAGAACTGCAACTTATTCCGCACCTGTTATAATTTTGTTCTAAAGTGCTAACATTATTATTCTGTTTATTAGAGTAATCATGTTTCTGTGTCAATGGCTTATGCATTGTATGTGTATGGTTAATGTGTCAGGACAAATTGCTAGATGAATGGAATACAAATCCTTTTTTTTTTAATACCTTTGTTCTTCTCCTGAATCTCCGTCTTCGGTTATGGTCATGATCATCTGGTTCGAAAAGAAAACATATTATTTTGAACAAGGTTATTTGCATAATGTGGTCTTTTTTATCAGCTCAATTGTCTTTCTGATGGAACTTTCTTAATGACAATTACTATTATATTTGCAAGTGTGTTTAATCTAATATAAAGCCAGTTAAAGAAATATTTTATGTTAAGAATTATTATATAAAATGAATATCCAATTACATTATAATCACATTATAATCACAGTTTATATCGACATAAATACCCTTTAATGCGTATGACCAAAGTTTGTTTCAGCGTTATCACCAGTATACGAAGAAACATCTATTAAACAAAAATGTGAATATTACATCCATCATTTATTTTTCTTTACCAGTTCCTGAAAAGCATCGTTGGTTTTCTTCAAGTCCTTCACTGTGAGTTGCATATTGTCAAATCGTTGTTTCATCTCATCAAACGACTGGCAGATAGACATTACGTTCACCGTCTCTCCTACCGAAGTGAGCAAGCCGAACTGAACCGCTGCAGCCGTCAAGGAAGCTTTCATCGCCTGTGGAATTGGCGGGGAAAATGCGCGGGAAAAATTAGGAGCAAGTTGTTCTCAACCATGCGTTATGATAAAACGTGTGGATACTTTTACCTTTACTGACCTTACCAAAGACAGGCTCTACCTGCTTACGCATTTTGTTAAATCTTTATATTGTAGGCCTGTAGTTTATAATTACATAATAATGTATTTTACTGAAGGAATGTTTGCGTGTAGTATTACATTTTCTATAATAAATGTATTTAAAATTGTAAAATTGTCATAACATCATTAATTAATATTCATGAATATTTAAGTAATTACCTGGAGTTCTACTATGCTGTCCGTTTCATTAGCCTCTGAATCAGCCGCTTTGATCTTAAGCAGGTCGACGAGGTTTTCCATCCATGATAACTTGTTCTCATATTCCTGCCAAGTAAATTCACGTTTGAAAAAAAATGAATGAAAGTCTTATAACGTTCTTGAATATTCCTCTATTATCGATCGATTGAATTAGGAAAAACGCTACTAATAAAATAAAATGTAACACGATTAAAGAAATACGTTCATTTTAATTTGTCATTAATTACCTGCAAGTTATCATTGTTCTTAGCCTCCAACTTAGCCGCATAGATGTCGAGGACCTCGACTAGCTCCTTAAAGGACGAAACTTTGTCCTCAAGTTCCTGCAAGAAATTAACATTTGGAGATCACAGTCATAACGATTGCAAATTTTGATATTTACGAATATCTAATTCGAATTAGTTATATCAAAGTAAGATAGAATAAATTAAATATTTTCTTGTAATGTTGTTCATGTCTCCCCTTTATCATGAATAAAGTAGCGATGGGGCTTGTTTATAAAGATATTGAGGAAGCAACCTGGCCATGCCTAGATGAAATGAATCTTTAAAATACACTAATTCTGGCAAAAAATACGGTTTGGAAATCAAATAAAACTTATTCACATAAGCGAAAATATATTAATACTTAGTTTAATAAATTACCTTTAATGGTTTTATTCATATAGAAATGCTTAGACTCAAATATCTCTGTCACTTGTTAATAAGAAAGCAAAATGATACCAGGCTGTTTCTGATTTTTGGGGTTAGAAACGTCAAGTTTAAGTATTTTTCTTTTGACCATGAGTAAGAATATCAATGTACTGGCTCGCTCACCTCGATCTTCTTCTCCTTGAAGTCCAGCTGGTTACGAAGATCGCTCTTCTCTACCCGCAAATTGGCAACATCTTCCATGAGGTCATCGGTCACCGAGAGAGCGCTCGACAGTTTCTCCTTCAGGAGCTAGAGAAATAGAGAAGTATAGTTTCAAAAGTATTAAAAGAGTAATATCATGCAGCAACATCCAACATTTTCATATCTATATAAGATATCAAACTGTGTATTTCATCGACGGAAAAAACACACTTGTGTGACTTAATGTATGTTGGATCAATGCAATGAAAATTATAAACTGAATATTGAAGAAAAACACCAATTTGGTGTTTAATTAGCAAATGATATACAGTAACAATATCAGAAAAGTCAATATAATATGAACACTAGCATCATGAAATATAAATCGCAACCAATGTGATCGCCTACCTTCACTTCAACCTCCAGCTCTTTATTGAGGATGTCGGTCTCGGCTTGGAGAGGTTCAGCTTCGATGGATGCGTCCCGCTTATCTTGCAGGTCCTAATAAAATTGGAAAAATAAAATGAAAACAAAATAATAACTTTGTTAGCTGTAGCTCAATATTTGGACAACATCACTATTATTATGTATTCGATATTGCATTTTGGTGCGAAAAAGAATATTCAGAGCTCCTTGTTTTTTTTGTTGCTGTCATGAATAATAAGTGAAGATATGTTTGGGTTTAGTTTTGTTGATTTTGACTTGATCACGCATTTAACTAAAGTTCTGTTTTTAATACGTCGTGTACCTGGTTCTTGGTCCGACTCTCCTCGAGTTCCTGGATCAGATCCTGTTTCTCCTTGGTGAGGAGGGAGAACTCTTTATAATTAACTCTACTATTATTTAGCGTTGTTCGTTGTTGCCTTGACCTATTTACGAAGTTAACCTAAAGTTCATATATGTTTAGTATATAAGTCGCGTACCTGGTACTTGGTCTGACTCTCCTCGAGTTCCTGGATCAGATCCTGGTTTTCCTTGGTGAGTAGGGAGACGTTCTCACATAGCTCTTTGTTCTGCCTCTCTGTCTCCTCTTCCAGATCCTCGATTTTCTGGAACAAATCTTCTCTCTCGTTGGCGAAGTTGGATGCATTGACACTGTTTTGCAGGGATTCAGCCGCGTTCTGTTCTTCGAGATTCTGTAAAACAGTTCATGACAGTTTTGTTTTTCACTTAAACGACTTATTCTAAACGGAATTGTATAAGACTGTGCTTTTACTATTTGACATTTGTATTTCCAAGGTGCGATTGGCTAAAAACACATCTATAGGGCGCTCCGTTCCTCATGTTGTACAGCGCCTTTTGTGTACATTATTTAAGTTTCAAACAAGAAAACTGACCAAAAGTATATAATATAATTATAAAATGAAGAAAGGAAATAGGGAAGTCTCCGGTTTTCGAACCCGAGACCTTTTTGTTCAAACTATCATCTATTGTAAAGTTTTTGGTTAGTTCTTACATACATATATATATATATACAGCCGATATTATAATAGCTGAATTATTTGTAGAGACAACTTTTACTTGGATGGTGACCTGATACAGACAATGTAGTATACGCTGTACGATTAAAATATACTAATAAGTGTGGTTTGCGGTTGCACCATGTAAGATGAGAGGATTGGCGAGTCCTGAGAAGGACTGTTGGTATTCTTTCTAGGATAGTCCTAAGAAGGACGGTGGTAGTCCTGGAAAGGACTGTTGGTAGTCCTGGAAAGGACTGTTGGTATTTTTTCTTGAGCTTGTAGTACTGATAAGAGCTACATCGCCGGTATAGTTATTGTAAGGAGAGGGTGGGTAGTAGGAGGGGCTCGGCGTTTCGAACAGGTTGACTGTCCGTCGTCAGGATATATACTAATACTATACTATTCATGTACTAATAATGTCAAATGAAAGGTACCTGAAACTGTTTGAAAATGATGTCGAGGTCTGAGGCAAAAGCTTCCTTCTCGTTGGTCAACACGAGGATCTGTTGGTGCAATTTGCTGTTCTCATCACCTACGGTCGCCTCCTTCTCTTTGAGTTCCTGTAAACAATATGAAATTGAATAATGTGATATGCATATTATATATATTGTCTGATTATTTTTCAGTGCTAGCCAAGTAAAATTATTTCAAATTCAACACAGCATGGGGTTATACATTAATACAAAATGCATAATTATTTTTCATATTTCAGAGTACAACGAAGACAAATATGCAAACACATCTTCTTATTCGATGGATTAATACAAACGATTATGTTCAATCTTCTCTTCCAATGTTTTGAGATGGGTGTCATTAAATTATCAATGATCAAGAATCAACTTGTAATTGTTAAAATTACGTAATAAGTACTAATTAACGAAATAGTTTTTCTAAATATTTTTAAAATATGGAGGCGTTTCTATGCGTTTCTATGCGTGTACTGTTGTGTTTATATCTACCTGATTCTCAATCCGGTTGACCTCAAGTTTATTGATGAGATCATCCCTTTCCATCTTCAAATTGGCAACGTCATTCCTGGCTTCTTTCTCCCGCTCGGTTATGTCAGCGAGTTTCTCTTCCGCGTTCTGATACAAGGAGAATATTATAAAACATCAGTGAAGCAGTTATATAAGGTTAGGTATTACTTGTGCACACGGATTTTTTTTTTTTAACAAAAGCCTATATATATACGATATTATTGCTGATACATAATAAAGACACAGCTCAGAAGCACCAAATAATCTATAAACTTTTGTTATTTTACCTTAATGTTCTGGTGGTCAAGCTCAATTTCAGATACGAGGCGAGCCTTCTGATCTTTAAAATCGCTGATTGCGACTGTCAACTCTGTTTCATTTTTGGAAGAAACCTCGAGTTTGTCTTGCCATTCCTAAACAAGGGAATGAAATTAAATTTTAATGTTGTTAAATTATATCGACTTGCATGATTTCATCGACAAGTATTATCATTATCATGTGCTATATGTATTAACGGACTTAATGTGTGTGCTTGTCTTTACGAACGCAATTGTAAGTGTGTGTGTTTGCATCGAATGTATCATTAGTGTTTTATAAATAATTATATATTAATAATACATTTATAAACATATCCTTATTTTGATTTCGAAAGTCATGTTTTTTTACCTCAATATCTGACAAAAGCTGGGTGATCTGCTGTTCCAGGTCCTCAATTCTGGTTCTTTGATCGTCACCACTCAAGTAAGAAGCCTCAAATAACTTATCTTGACAAATCTGCAAGAAGGGAAATACAAATATTTTACTAAAGAATTCACTTTTCTGAAATATGAAAGTAGTCATTTATCAATTTACGGATAAGAAACACCATTATATTTGCACAACATTTCCACTAATGTTGCTTAATGTTGTTTAATTGTGTTTGTCAGATTATTGGGTGGCACGTGCTCCCCGTTCCCCTCCCCATGGCTATGCCAATGTTTAATTATCTACACAATAATTTCCACAGAAAATCTATGTACAGAACATTACATGTTCATCATTGTCATAATTCTAGTATAGGCCTATACCTGTGCCGTTATTGCAGCCTGCTCTAGTTCAGAAGACAGAGTATCTTTCTCCTTCGTCAAATTGGCAATGGTGGTTTGCAGATCGTTTTTCTCAGCGACTTCTGCCCTCAGCTTGTCCAAGGTAATCTGCATTTTATGGTTTGAGAGAAAAGCATTATAATCGTACAATGAATATGTCATAATTGTGAAGTTACAACTGTACTCTCATTTCAAATAATGAAATATTTAAAATCACATACTCCTTTATAATATCATAATCAATTTTGTTTTCATTACCTGTGTCGTTATTTTAGCCTGTTCTAGTTCTGAGGACAGGTCGTCATTTTCCTTCGTCCAATTGGCAACGGTGGTTTGGAGATCTTTTTTCTCAACAAATTCTTCCCTGAGTTTGTGCAAGGTTATCTGCATTTCGGTTAGGAAGAACGAAACAAGTGGAGAATGTATCATTATAATTGTACAACTTGGGAACTCCGTCGCTATTGTGTAGTTACACTTTACTCTCAATTCAAATATTTTTACTTTTAAATTACATACTCCTTACCATGACTTTGTTGTCATACGTATCAATGTTGTTTACATTACCTGTGTTGTTCTTTCAGCTAGCTCAAGTTCGGAAAACAGATCATATTTTTCCTTCGTCAAATTGGCAATGGTGATTTTGAGCTTATCCTTCTTGACAACGTCTTCACTGAGCTTGTCCAAGGTAATCTGCATGTTGGTGAAGGAAATAAAACATTACCATTAAAGAGCCCCGTTTCATTAAACTGTTCAAAGTGTTGCAAGTGTTCAATTATTGTTGGCATCAACTACAATGCTCAATGCTGACTGGCTATCAGTAGCGTATTTACAATGATTGGGCATTTACAATAATCGGAAATGTTTTATGAAACAGGGCCCAGATGTGTAGTTCATAAGTACTTGCATAATCAGTTTACCAATGATAAGTGTAAAGTGCGTTATCTTTATTTCAATCACACCGTTTCTTATAACCTTAATACATATCATTACATTACATTTTACATTACATTACATTACATTACATTACATTACATTACATTACATTACATTACATTACATTACAGTACCTGTGTCATTCCTTCAGCCTGTTCCAGATAGGAAGATAGATTATCCTTCTCCCTCGTCAAATTGGCAACGGTGGTCTGGAGATCTTCATTCTCAACCACTTCTTCCCGCAGCTTGTCCACTGTTAACTATATTTAGGTCGTAAAAGAGAGAACATGATTCAGTATACATGTATTTGTATTATTACATAATCCTTTAAACGTATTACATGTATATTCTTGAATAATCCATCTTTTCTTCAAATTGTATTAATTTCAATTCATATTTCTACGCTAATTCCGCAATCTCTTCATTTTAAACGCAACATTATAAGAAGTAATAAGGTCCATATTTACAAAGTGATCAAAGATAAAAAAAAAAATAGAGGAGGAAGAGATAAGCAGAAATATTCAAGGCTTAACAAAATATATGCTGATCTCACCTTGAGTTTTGAAGTCAAGTTAGCAATCTGAGAAGAGGCGACGTGCATCTTGGTTTTGAGGTCTTCAGTATGCTGGGAGACCGCGTGATCACGCTCTCTCTGCAGGGCCTGACGTTTGTAATAAGAGAGTTAATCATCGAAATATAATAGCAAGTACATGTTTGGTAAGATGGAGAATGGAAAGCGCCTCATCAAACTAATAGCAAATCGGGTATAACAGTGATACAACTGTTTATTTGTTGTTGTTTTGTATTCCATCTTTTGCCTTGTCTTCATTACGCTTCTATTTGAATTAAGTTCATATTCGATGCAATGTAACTGCTTTTGATTACATATTGAAATTTGATTGATGATCCCCACCTCATTCTGTCGAGTCAGTTCCAAGTTGGAGTTCTGTAGGTAAACACTCCCGGCAATGTTCTCGTTCATCAGTACGGTCGTTCTTGTACGAACGTCTACGAGCTCCTGAAAATATGGAATGAGAATCAACATTATATATCTGTGGGTATTTTTACTTAATGAACCTCGATTTCTACGATAAGGGCAATACATTTGCCTATATCTACATTACTCATAACGTAATCGTGCTATTGTCGTATGTTTCTCTCTTGCTTTTAAGAAAACTATATATCTAGTTGTACTTGTTTCAACCCTGTAATACGGACAGTTCTTTAGCAATACTTGGTTATCGTAGTTTTTTTTTTCTTCTCAACTCTACATCCTAATTATTGAACAGTTTCGTTTACAAATTCATATCACCTTCCACATTATTATTACTTTGGACTGAGCTAGAGGTATTTATGTGTTAGCTCTCGTTTTATTGGTATCTTACCATAAGAGTTACAGCAAGCTTCTCCTTTTCCAGGACAATTCGTGCCATGTCCAGTTGGTTCTCTGACACGATCTGCGCTGTCTCTTTGGTCATGATCTAAATCAAACATTAAACAAAACATTCGAAATTGTCTTAACCGTCTGAAAAATATTATGTGATATTATTCGATTATAGAAACAAATTTCGTTAGCAAACTTTCATAAGACTCTTTATCCTATACGAAATTGTGTTCATACTGTATATATTTAATGTTAATTGTACAAATACTTTTCAATTAAAAACGAAGTGACGTTTCCTCTTTCATAATATCGTTAAGGTAATACAATGATAGTAACCTTCACTTAACACTTTCAAAACAATGGCACATTGTATATTTGTTTGATCTCACCTTGAGTTTTGAAGTCAACTTGGCAATCTCAGACTTGAGATTTGAGATGTCAGATTCGTATCGCTCGACAAGAGAGTCGCGTTCTTTCTGCGTCTCCTTCAGGTTCCATCATTATTAGAGGTATGAAGTAAGAGGGAAATGAAGAAACAAGAGAAAAGAGAAGAAAGCAAAGATGATGAAGGTGTATAGATGAAGAGGAAGAAATGTAAACTCAAGTGAAGAAAATGAATAGCGAGTTCTAGGGAAGATTAATGGACGAGTTGGGTTTGAAGAAGGATGGTGATGAGACTGATGTAGAAGACTGAAGGGAAACAAGAAAGGATGAAAAGAAAGAGTGGAACTCAATAATAGAAAAGAGGAAGCGGACCTATGAAGTCCCAAGTGAAAGAGCCAGATTCGGAGAAATACGATGATGGGATATGGAAGACTGAAGGGAAAAGAAGGGGGTGATGAGAAGGGTAGAATAATGTATTCAGAAGTAAAAATGCATGTAAAAGAACTGATGTGGAATGTATGGTGATTATGGAAGGAACAATGAAGATACGATAGGTTCATGTGAAGATGAAAAGAGAGAAATGAGACAGTTTCATCTCGCCTTTTGGGTTGTCGAGAGGGCTGTAAGCATGGTAAAAGAAAACAAACAAGTCAAAATAAGTATCAATTAAGCTACATACATGTCAGTAAATCCTCCCCACTTTTAAAATGGCAGTAATTATTTCACATATCCGGTAGTCTGTAAGTATTAAGCCGGAAAACCTTCAACAGACACATTTTAGATACAAATGATTCAACATTTGTCAAACCCAAGTGACATCCACATACATAGTTAAGTAAATATTATACAATCTGATGCTAAATATACTGTAGACATCAAACAGCATATTTCTCTCACAAAATTATACAACGTATATTTATATACTATATGATAAGATTTAAATAATTATGTTAACGATAAGTAAGAGATGCTCACCTCGCGTACTCGGGTCAGCTCTTTGGTCTGGATTTCAGAGCCCACTGTCTCATGTTGGTTTATCAGATCCTAGAAATAGAGTGACAAAAGTGACCTTTTTTAAAACACGACATATTATTTAAACTAGAATAATGTAATAGTCATGAAGCGGCAAGTTATTGCAATATGACATTGTTTAATAATTGGTAATGATGAAAACATTATATTATCGATGAATGTAATAATTATGTCTAGCTGATGAGGAAGTATGATTCGAGATCATCCCGATCAAGTTGCCACTTCACTTTGGCCTTCCCTGGTGTCTGCGTGGGGTTCTTAGTCTCGGGGTCGTTGTCAGTTTGGATCTAGGACACAAGGATAACATTAATGTTTACATCTCTCTCATTTGTAAGACTATTGGAGCCCATCTACCGTGTTAATTCCTATGTTTCTGTGAATATAAAGATTCCACGGCATCCACGCCTATGTTTTAACCCATTCACGACTGCTCCCGAAAATACTCGGGTTAGGGTCAATGGAGAAAATCAGTCCTGAACGGGTTGACTCCAATTAACAAAGAGTATGTAAATGTTAAGAATATGTCTACTTTTGAATCATCCTGGCAAACAAGTTCATACAATTTTAGCGTGTAAATTGCATGATAACAAAACATAACGTATGATAAAATTAAACTTGATAATAATGATTGTATATACCTCTTTTGAAGCAAGTTCTTTCTGCCCGTAATAAAGGTCCATTGATCCGAAGCCAGAATCCCTTCGATCTGGACACTTCACGTTCAGATCCTAAAACGAAACAAAATAAATGTTTGTATCTGTCAGAATTAAAAGACCCTGAATTACTTTAAAGAATCGAATGCGTCAAAAACACTTTTCTATTCTTTTTATGATATCTCTGCAGGGTAAATTGGTTGATTACCCAGTCAGTCCCCTGTAAGTTATTTATAACGTCCAACAAATCCTAGTTTGTACAACAAACTACTAAATCAAAACGAAAAGGAAAAGAGTCTTTCTGTTTCTTGTAAATTGTATTTCGTTAAAGTCAGGTTTTGGAAAACCTGTAGGATTTCTTGTTAATCAATATCATTTGTAAAAATATAATGTAGATAAACATAAGCAATACATATATGTCCCATGTCTTGTTTTTATAAACACTGACAAGAATGCATACCGCTAAATCCTTTTGGAAGGTGTCTTTCTCCCGTTGTAAGTCCGCCACTTTGTCTTGAAGAGTCGCCAGCATGCCTTGCAAGGTGACCACCTGATCTCCCGACGCGCTCTCCGTTCGCTGATGAGTCTACATGAATTTTATAAACATGTGTTAAATTTAAAGGGAAAGTTGAGTTTTGGTAGAGAGGGCGCTAGACTACTTAATTGGTTTGTGAGGTAATGAAAAACTGAGTGTAAAATTTGAAAGAGCATAATATTTAAACAATAAAATCATCTTTGTTTGATCAAAATCGGTTCAGAAACGGCTGAAATATCCATAAATATAACAATTTGTAATAAACCCGGGGCCCGGGTTTATTAGAGAATTTTGAACCAGCCGTTAAAAATTCAAAAAATGCTTCCTCTTTTCAAAAAAGTTACAAAATAGGTATTTAAATAGTTGTTGGTTATTTCTCTATCTAATCACTATTTCAACAAAGCATCACATGCACAATATTTTATTCAAAATGGTTGAAACCGATGAGTGTTTAGAGAGCGCCCTCTTACGTTTTAACGGCTCTTTTTGAATGATAACATGATCTTTACTACGTCATTTGTAATTTTGTGTTCCTTTCTAGTTATAACTATTAGTTTGTATTGTAATGATGCAGGTTTTGGTTACTAAAATTCAGTTTCACTAAAACTGTACTCTCCTTACCAGAACTCAACTATCCCTTTAACTCTTATTATTACTTCACTGTACCCTATTTTCACGAAATAAGCAAACAAATGATGTGTTAGCTGTATCGTTAATAAGAGAGTTATGAAACACGATAACAATTTAAAGCGCATAAATGTGCAGCAGCAGCATTGATGAGACTCTTTTTTTCTCGGTAGAATGGACTTGAAGATTATGTATTATAACAGTAAATTGAAAGACTGATTTAAACAAGAAAAATAACACTGGATTTGACGTTTCTTACACTTGAAATGATCTAAGAGGAAAATAGTTAATAATAAATATGATGAAACTCGCCCGATACAAACAAAATAATTATATAACATTATCATACCAATATTCATACAACATTTCAGATTGTTGTTTAACAATACGCATTTACTGCATTTTCGAGTGAATAGAACTTGCACTATTAATTATTTAATCAGGTGAAATGCTTTTTTAATACCTCGAGCGTGTTGGCGAGGCTATCCTTCTGCTGTTTGAAATCTTCAAGCTGTTTGGAAAGAAGACTGATCTGTTCTTCAGATTTCTCATCCTTACCCCGTGAGGTCTGCAGAAAACAGAAATTGACAATAGACAATCTCCCGATTAGAACATTAGCATAACAAGTCCTTTAACACAACTGTTTACAATAATTAGACAGTTTGCCATACAGATTGTAACACACATTTACACGAATCATACATGTCCATATATTATGCGCTATAGCAGAACAAGCAGAACTAGTGGAGTAGCGTAGTCTGACTGGAGGGCTTCCTTATGTATGTCTTTATTGCTTCAGATATTTTCCCCTTACGCTTAAGATTGGTGTTGTCAAATTATTTGGGGCACATGCCCCCATCCCGCCCGCGAATTTTTAAACCGTAGGATGGCAACTGAAGATTGAATTTGGGTGAATTTGAGGATTATAATCGCAATGAGACCGTTCTGACAATCGGCAATTTACGTGGCCTAATGGTCATGCTGTGGACTTCAACACTACTTGATAACATGGGTTCGAATCCTCTGTTCTTCTTTTCTTTTGCCATAATAAGTGTTGAGTAGCGGTTTATTTAGAAAATGTATCGTGCACAGTTTTCACTAAGGTCTGAAAACTGTGCCCAACATCACTGCTCACTGCTTATCTTCAGTTGCCATCCTACGGTTGAAAAATTCGCATCCCGCCCCCACACCCCCCCCCCCCCCCCCCCCCCGTAGCTACGCCACTGAGTGAAATGGCACTTTTCTGTTCTTTATATCTAAATACCTTCAGCTCTGAGATGAGGCTATCTTTCTGCTGTTTGAGGTCTTCCAATCGATCTGACAGGCAAGTAATCTGTGATCCAGATTGCTCATCTTTGCTTTGCAGTGTCTGTAAAAAATAACAATTACAAAGAAGAATACCAAGTGTAAAACATTATAAAGCTTCAAAGCTCAGGAGTAGAGATTAGCAAACATATAAAGATTACATAATGAATTTCTTGCCGTCATTAAAAGAGGAAAGTTTACTGATTGGCTGTCTCAATACTACATTTGATCATTACAATAATTTGTCGGTGTTTAGTATATACCTTGAGCTCCTTAGCGAGGTTAGTCTTCTGTTGCTTGACATCATCAAGCTGCTCACAGAGAAGGTTGATCTGTTCCCCGGCATTGTCATGCCTAGCACATAAAGCCTGAATAAAAACATTGATACTATAATTCATAAAATGGTTTGTGAAAATTGATACTTAAGACCACTTACAATTATACGTGTATTAATGAACTACAAAGTACGATAAAAACCACAACAAAAATCGTGATTTGTGATCGTCGAAAAAAAATGTACGTGTAACTAAAGACATAATTTGCTGTAACTTAGGGATCCCTTCTGCGATCAAATGCATCTGTTTTTTAGTATTTGTTAAGATTACCTTAGCCTCATCTAGTAGACGTTTGTTCTCTTGCTGCAGGTCAGCTACTCTGCCGTCTTGAGTTACCACCAGGTTGCTTGATGAACTCTCTGTTCTCGGACGAGTCTGAGGCTGAAGGAAGGATGGAGAGTAGGATTGGGACTTGAGATCTTGGATGGGAGTTTCTCTCTCGACAGCTTTGTCTTGAAGAATCTGTTGGATGAGGAGGTTGAGAGTAAAATACCAGTATTTACGGCGGTAAAAATATTTATAAGCCAAACTGTAGCGATAACATGATTTTATAAAACACTAGGATGGCAACAGATAATGGAAGTTAATGTCCTCTTTAGCGCACAAAGCCTTAACCAAGATAGAAACAATAATTGAACAAACTGTGAACGTGATTTTTAACCGTAACTGCATGTAAGTGTTTTTCTTTACCACCCATTACATTTAAACAAGCTCTTTGCAACGGTAAACTATTTATCAACAAGTAAGAAGCATTTGTGATTATGTGTTTTTGATATATTCTCCCCCTTCGGAATGTTGTAATGACTGTCTTGTGTGAGGAGTGGGCATTATTGAGAAGTAATCAAAATAATATGATTATAAATGGGAGTAATTTCCTTGTATCAACATAGCTATCATGCCGCATCAGAATGAGTTGGTTCATAATAATTACCGTTAGTTCTTCTTGCAAACGTTGGTTCTCTAACTGCAGGTCGGCTACTCTGCCTTCCAGAGTCAGCACCAGGTTGCTGGATGAACTCTCTGTTCTCTGACGAGTCTGTCACAAAATAAATTATTAATTCCTTGTAACGTATTTGTATGACCTAGCAAATAATGCATTTTTTGTTTATAATTTTTTTTTATAATACTAGTCTTTATATTTGTAAGATGGACCGTTATTAACGGTACACTTTGCTATTAGAAGTGCTGTTTACATTTACAAACTAAAACAAATTAATGTAATTTTATCAGATGAACAAAATTTGCATTTACCTTTATAATCCCTTCGGTCTGTTCTTTGACCAAGCTCTTGCAGATATCATCAGCTATTGCTATGTATCTGGCTTTCATCCTCTTTACCTGGTTGTGTGTGTCTGTCTTATCCATGCTCTTAGCTGGAACAGAGGCCTACACAAAGCAAGATAAAAGGGCAAGGTTGAATACTGTCATCACGGTGTAAGATCTTACTTAGATTGCCTTTAAAATGAGTTGATATAATTGTTATATCCTTCCATTAGAAACTTAATTATTTTGACACTTGAATATTATGAAATATTAACAAAAATAGAATCGATTGGTAGTAGCATCACGTACCTGTGCAACTGGGTTGGAAGAACAGTTGGTCTGTTTCTGAAGTTGTTCGATTAGGTTTTCTCTCTCGGTATCTCGATCACGGAAGTTCTGTTTACGAAAATGGAATTAAGAAAGAAAAAAACAGTGAATGGTTACACAGATGTAACTGAATGCAAGATAAAACTCTAACTTCCAATACATAGCTTTGCTCGCGTAGAACCTACTTCACATACATTTGTAATGATAACATAAGCATTGATGCCATGGTTGAAGTATTTGAGCTAGATTTCTAAGATGTAACTAACGGTAATAAATATCATGATATTCCAATTTATATTTAAACATAATCATTATTTTACCTTCAGCTCTTCGTCCTTTTCCTCGATCTGACGACGCAAATCTTCAAGATCTTCTTCGATTTCAAGGAAGATTTCGGTGTCATATCTAGCATACCGGAGATTCTAAAACATGAATACATACAAACTGAGATTAGTACAATAATATGATTACATACAAACGGAGATTAATACATACCATGAATACATACAAGCGGAGATTATTACAATATCATTATTACAATTATCACATGATTATTTGTTTCATTACTTACGTTCAGTCATCATTGATCAATTTCATTTTCAGACTGTGCTTTAGAGAAAATTCGATTATAAATCTTTGATTGTTGCTGTACCAATTACCTCATTTGCATAATCAATATTGCCAGATTAATCAAGTGTTGTTAATCAACCGTACGACTAAAACATTTACGTAGTAGAAACTTTTTAAAGCTGTTTATATTAAAATACCTTAATCGCCTTCATGAGGCATATTTTCTGCTGTTTGAGGTCATCGATTTGCTCATAGAAAATACTCGTCTGCTCTTCAGCATTCTCATCCTTAGACCGCATAACCTGAATACATTTAGGTAACAAATATAAAAGTAGAAAACAAAATAAAAGCCTCGCTATGAAGTATTTTTAAACAAGAAATTCTGGTCTAAAGACTATTCTGTTAAACTGTGTCATTGTTGTTGATTGATAAGAGAAATTGACACCTGGAAATAACAAGCATCGTGCCAAACTGAATGAATTAAATAAACAAAACAATCAAGTAATTTTACAGAAACTACACGCACGTAATTTTAGTAGTTCCCCATCTCGTGTTATGTTCACACACTTCCTCCTAGATATCTAAACCAATTATAGTTCAAAATAATGTAGAGCACCTGTCCCGTGAGCAATTACATAATATTATGTCGTTTACCACGAGGTCGAACGCAAGGCCGTTATTCTTGATCTTCAGATTTTGGACTTCTCTCCGGAGCTCGACTACGCGCTTGTTCTGGGCGATCTCGCGATCTCGAAGCTCCTAGACACAAAAACAGGAAGGTTTCGACGTCTTGGTCATTAACGTAAGTATTTTACAATCGTTCTTGTCGAAATGTTATGCGTACGTGATGGCTTATAGAGTGCTACGGGAAAGATGGCCTTAAAATATGACATGTGTTTTGTGAACGTTGTCCATCGTTGTAAACTTTTTAACCAGGAAAAAAAGCAACATATACATCGGCGACAATTCATCCGCCATGTTATCGTTTAGTTAACGTAAGATAATGTTAGGACAAGAATTATGGTTACTGTGAGAAAAGGGTAATACTTTTGTGTTGGCTTAGAAAATGTTGTTGCAATTGTTGCCGGAGCAAATCTGATGACACCTAAAATTGACATACCTCAAGCTCTGCTGATCCGGCTCTTGTGACGATGGTCAAGGCTTCTGCAGGACCACTGGTCAGAGTCGGCTGCTTTTGGGTCTTGGTCTTCATCATCCGCTGCTTCAGAAGTTCATGCATAAAATTAAACAAAACACCGACTTCTTTTTAAGACTTTAAAAATATCTTCGATCAGAAAGAAATGAAGGCACAGGTCACATGTAGATTGCAGACAAAACATTTTGGCAGAAGAAAGTGGTATACGGAAATATGATCGCACAAATAACTATTTATTTTTTTGTTTAGGTTGGGTTACCTGTGTAATCTCTTCGGTCTGTTCTTTGACCAAGCTCTTGCAGATATCATCAGCTATTGCGATGTATCTGGCTTTCATCCTCTTTATCAGGGATGACTGGTTGTGTGTGTTTGTCTGACCCGTGTTCTTGGCTGGAGCAGGGTCCTAGATAAAACAAGAAGAAAATTTGATTAATTACCAAAGCATAGGATAAGTCATTGAGTGAATTTGTTATGATTTTGTAAAAACAGAGCTTTCATCTATGATCTTCATTTTTGAACAGCAAATGAAAAGCATGGAACAAATAATATGTACAAAGCGAACCTTTACGGATGACACATTATACAGCAAATTGAACTTTTAGACAAGGTTATTCGAAAAGCATTATTTCATTTTAAAATGTCTCCAATGAAACAAAAAACGGTTTGAAACTTATACATCTATAAAATATAGAAATAATGTAAAGTGTAAGGTATTGGTTAATTAAAGCTACCTGTGAAACTTTGTTGGCAGAATATTTGGTCTGTTTCTGAAGTTGTTCAATCAGTTTGTCTTTGTCGATGTCTCGATCACGCAAGTTCTGTTTTTAGATTTTAACGGTAATAGTAACAAACATTAAGACAAGACTTGTAAGACAAAACTTTGTAAGGCAAACTTTCTTACTTAAAATCAGAATAGCAAAAAAGTTGAGATGCTAAAATGGAACTATTAGTTAGTAAGCGTTTACTAGGTAATACGTACTGATGATTGATTGTAAACAAATTTGTAATGATGTTATCGAACACAGTTGTTATTTTAGTTTTCTTCGATCTGACGACGCAACTCATCAAGATTTTTTCCAATTTCAGATAAGATTTCGGTGTTATATCTCTCATGTCGAACATTCTATAACACGAACATGCAAGTTAAAGGGATAGTTGAGTTTTGGTAGAGAGGGCGCTAGACTACTTTTTTTTGTGTGAGGTAATGAAAAACTGAGTGTAAAATTTGAAAGAGCATAATATTTAAATAATAAAATCATCTTTGTTTGATCAAAATCAGTTCAGAGACGGCTGAAATATCCATAAATATAACAATTTGTAATAAAGCTGGGGCCCCAGGTTTATTAGAGAATTTTGAACCAGCCGTTAAAAATTCAAAAAAATGCTTCCTCTTTTCAAAAAGTTACAAAATAGGTATTTAAATAGTTGTTGGTTATTTCTCTATCTAATCACTATTTCAACAAAACATCACATGCACAATATTTTATTCAAAATTGTTGAAACCGATGAGTGTTTAGAGAGCGCCCGCTTACGTTTTAACGGCTCTTTTTGAATGATAACATGATCTTTACTACGTCATTTGTAATTTTGTGTTCCTTTCTAGTTATAATTATTAGTTTGTAATGTAATGATGCAGGTTTTGGTTACTAAAATTCAGTTTCACCAAAACTGTACTCTCCTTACCAGAACTCAACTATCCCTTTAAGGGAATGAATATTATTCTGACGTCATTGTTATTCAAGAAAATCTAGCATTATTTTCAAACTGTTAAGTTTCGATGCAACAAAAAAGCGTTAGAGACATAATGGACTAAGGTTAACGTTCGAATAGTCTTCATCTGAATTGCCCGCGTGAAATATAAGCTTGCGAAAAATGCAATCTAGGAGTAAAAAGGATATGTTTTTCTCTATCAATATACCTGAAGCGCCTTGCTGAGGCTTTCTTTCTGCTGTGTGATGTCATCGATTTGCTCACAGAGAAAGCTTATCTGCTCTTCAGCATTCTCATCCTTAGTCCGCAGAGCCTAGTTAAACATTGACAAAAAAGTGATATGGCTAAAACGATATTAGCAGCTGTATGAATATGAAGATAGTTCTTTTAAGGTGTCTTTAAGGTAGCCTTTTCCGCAATGGTGATTCATGCATGTATAAATTGACAATGTGCATTTGCTTTGCTTAACATTATAGTTCTCACTATGATTCAAACTAAGTTTTGTATCGGTACATGTGTTTTATATTTTGTAATCGTCTATATACCTTGATTTGTTGTTTGTAGTCCTCAAGTTGCTCCAATAAAAGACTCGTTTGGTCCTCTGTAGTATCGGGGTTGTCAGTCTTACTTTGCAGAGCCTAGACATTGATATCGATCAATTTAACAAGTACACAAACAAGTAAATTTTTTAAATGCGAAAAAATACACATTAAACACATTTATGAATGAAACAAAATAATGTAATTGATCTCATGTGATTCATCTGTTGGTACCTACTCATGAAACAAGAATACATTTAATACTAGATATATTACTCATTGCGGATATAGTATCGAAAATAATATCGCTAGTGATATAGCTAGTGATAGCTAGCACGAAAAGTCGTGATCTTTTAGATCCCTTGTTGACCATACATTGCGAGACAAACGAATATCACTAGCGATATTATTTTCGATAAGAATACATTTGTTGGTAAAATAGCAGAAATGAGACATTAAAGTTTTCTCCTATAGAAAAAAAAATGAATGTGCCTTTGAAATTAATAATCAATACAGAAAGAGAAACAAGAATTTCAAGATAAACAGACACATCGATCAATCGATTTCATGTACCTTTTGAAGGTCTTCGTTCTTCTGCTGCAAGTCGTCAAGTTCTTCCGAGATTTGGAAGATGAAGTCTTCACCCCTGATACCCTCCTCCTCCATCATCTGAGAATTAGGGGAAGACATTTAAATGTCAATTTTAATAAGAGGCTATTTATTTTACTTTTGCTAACTAAATTTGTGCCTGTATGATCTCATGATTGAATCTAAACAAAAGAGAAAGATGAACACCTTTTTTTTGTTGATAATTAGGTCAATTTATAGATACATTTTGTGAAAAATTAATTTATAATGTAATGCTGTATGCTTTATGCTGTATAACAACAGGGCAACTTGTTTGTCTTATACGTTGCTCTTATGCATCATATTACATTTACGTCGATTTTAAGACCAATTGTATTCTTTTGTTCCACGAATTGATAGACTTGAAGCGGAGAGGTAGGGGATGAGGCCAAAGGGCAGAACTAAAGAGGAAGATTATTAAAGTAATTACCTCTTTATGTTTAATCGTGTGCAATATTTCTGTTTTCTTATTATAAATATAATTAAAATCACAAGACATTATTCTATTGTATGAATCTATATCCTTACTTTAATATTCCTTAATTTATTTAGTACCTTGATCTGTTGACCGAGCCGTTGTTTCTCTTGCTGTAGGGAGGCGATTCGCTTCTCCAGCGCAGAGGCTTGGTCATGTGACTCATCGGTCTGTGTGCCACTTTGGTTCTGCATAATAACGAGGGCAAACATAATCACTAATAATATCCTTGTAATGATGTACAGCGAGATGATAAAGTTTTCTTCTAATTATGTATATATCTGATCCGAATAAAAAAAACTTCTCAGCGAAAAGTGATAATTTAATCAAACATTACATAATATACTCTTAAAAGCTAATGTAATTGGGAAAAATGTATCCATCAAGCGTTATACGGGGAACATTACATGTAAAAGAAGGAGGCGGTTTACCTTGATTTGTGCACTGAGAGTCTGGTTTTGTCGCTGGGATTCGTCGAGCTCGGACTGAAGACCAGAGACGACTTCACCCGCCTCCTCGTACCGCTGGAGCATGTCCTGTGAGGAAGACAAAGCAGTTATGAAATAAAGAGAGACAGCAAATAGAACGTGTATCATTAAAAAATTAGAATTAGTTATCAGTGAAAGATAAAATGAAAGATAAAATGGGATCGAAAACAGTAAGACAATACAACCAATTAATAAAGAAAAGGAATACAACTCAGGTAAATGATCATGCAAACAATTTACACATTTCAATGAAAGGTAACAAAATGAATGTTTATCGGTGTGTGTTGAATACAGAGAGTTGCAGTTAGTGTCCTACAACAGGAGAGAAAGAATAAGGGAGGGGATCAGAACAAATGGTGATAAAAAAGGCGTTGAAAATGGAGAAATATTGGAAAAGGATAGGAGAGAGAAAATGTGAATTTGGTTTTGAGAAAACAATTTCCTATATATTCACCTCAAGTTCACTATCCTGTTTCTCGATGGTCTTCTCAAGATCAAGAACTTTGTGCTTAAGGTCAAAGGTCAGGTTATCAGCTGTCTGCCGCATATCCTGGGCCTCCTACAAATTTAGAATTACATAATGTTAAAATGTGTATAAACATAATATTAACTTCTTTCAGAGTCTATAACGTTTGATGAAGTATATCTTGCAAGCAAACAGCATAATTATAAGTATATTAAAGTTCACTCTCTTAAGCTTTCTGAAAATTGAAGTATCGAATTGAAATCGTGTACCTTGAGGTCTAGAGCTAGGTCGCGGTTCTTGGTCTCCAGATCTTGGACTTCCTTCTGGAGCTCGAGGACTAGTACGACGCCCATGGTCTGGGTATTCTGGCGGTCTCGGAGCTCCTAGAAAAAAAGCAGGCATGAACAAGAAGTAAATTTCCCTCAGAAATGTTATTCCGACTTTCGAATAGTCGAGCCTATTACGAACACAGATAATAATGATACAAAGGCGATATCACCGATCATAACAACCATTGGAAACGGCATTTTGCATTACCTTTGAAATCTCTTCGGTCTGTTCTTTGACCAAGCTCTTGCAGATATCATCAGCTATTGCGATGTATCTGGCTTTCATCCTCTTAACCAGGGATGGCTGGTTGTGTGTGTCTGTCTTATCCATGCTCTTGGCTGGAACAGAGTCCTGTAGAAAACAAGAGGAATGTAATAGATAACGTAGTAATGTCATCGCTTAAAATAATTTATATTAAGTGATACTTGTAGCATACAACTAAAATAAAAGCATGAATTTATTTTAGTGATCACGCATATTTCGTTAGGGACTTCGAGATGATTATTATATAGCAATGCTATAATCTAAAATATTAATATAAACATTTAACGGTAATAATTTGTATTATTCGCCTACAGAAATTATACAAACATCAACAATAACACAATAACATGTGAGGTTGAAAAGCATGAGTGAATATTTACAAGTTCAATGAATGGTTCAACTTATTAACAAATAATATAACATAATTTCGATGGGACCAATTATGATTGTTTCTCTTTTTTGATCGACTGGTATACTGTTAAATGAGGATATAAATTGTAACAGAGTCTAAATTACCATCAGCTTGTTGTTGGATGGATCCTGAGATACACCCTCTGATTGAGAACGGCCGTTCTCTTTCAGATCCTGTTGAAAGGATGAGCAAAACAACATATTTAAAAATCAATGTTCGAGTTATCTTAACTTAAATTGATAAACAAAATAAAGACATACTTGTAACAAAAACCGGTTCGTACATTAGATGGTATCTTATAAACATTGTCAAATGAAGTAAGACAAGGAATGTGCTCTACGTTTGTTTTAATTGCAAAATTAATTTAATAGACATTGAGCACAGATGAAATACAAATGCACTAACACATTAATGATAATACAATTAAAATACTATTTTGTCCTTTATCAACTTTGACTGTTCCGAGTAGGCATTTGCACTTTTTATCTTAAAAAATAAAATACATAGTATTGAGGACATTAAAAGTCATTTAAAAATAGCGCAGCAATTACTTGTATGGTGTTTTTGAGTTTGCTGATCCGGCGCTGCTGTTTGTTCCATTTGGAGCGGACAACGCTGGCCAGTCCCTCAGGGGCATGGTGGCCAGACACTCCGGCGATCTCCCGGCTCACCTGCACCAGGGCTTCGCTGCCCTGTGATGATTATATAAACGTGCACAAATACAATATTAATAAGATAAATTTGACGTTAAAGTTTTTTTTTGTCTAGGAGAAGTCTTGGTAAAGCATTTTGTTAAGCATCATAATTACAAACTAAGCCTGATTTAGGAAAACAGACCTTTGTTTAAATCGGAATGATAAGTTTATTATTTGAGCATCAATGTATTTACACATGGTATGCAGCACAAATATTTACAATATATCGTGTCATCAAATATCACACAAAGTAATAATGCATTTCTTTCAACTTAGAAGTAAGAATGCACACCATGAATTTTAAACTGTGCCTTATACAATTATGAATAAAGCAAACCGACGCAAATCACTGCGCATTTAGCACCAGTATTAATAATTGTGACATTAACATACCTTGTTGGTTTCTTGCAGGCGAGATGTGAGATCACGTGATGTTCTGAGATGTTTCTTGAGGGCTCTGGTCGCTCTGACCGGCCCGACCTCTGGACCAAGGTCAACGGCCTCTAACACCTCCATCAACAGAACATCGTGGTCCTACGGGAGAGAGAAACATGAGTGAGTATGTAACACAATTGGAAAACTTTATAACAAAATAATATTCGAGTATTATAACAATTATTATAACAATATTATAACATATAAAGAGCCACTGTGGCCGTGATAAAACAAAATATGAAAGTTATAATGGTTTAATTTGAGAGGCAAATCTTGTTGGAAACAAGAAATCAGAAGTATTATTGCATACCACACTATGACATTCTTAACAAAAATAAATAATTATATGTCCTTCAAACTAACCAGATACATTATTTTTATACAAATAATTATACACAAATACGAAATATATTTCAGTGATGAAATTTTAAATCTATTATAATTTAGGCATCCAGTAGCAAAACGAGCTAGAGTGTTATAATGTTGCATCTATGTCAATAGTGCAAAATGGAACATTTATTTAACAATAATTTACCAGAAGTTGATGTTTCAACAGTTTGATCTTGTCGTCCTTGGCAGCCATCTTGTATCTGATCTTACAGATGGTGTCTGCTGGACTGGTGGTTGGCGCAAGATCAAAACATTCACGAAGAAAC
Organism: Echinarachnius parma; assembly: GCA_037951105.1. Classification (NCBI taxonomy): domain Eukaryota; kingdom Metazoa; phylum Echinodermata; class Echinoidea; order Clypeasteroida; family Echinarachniidae; genus Echinarachnius; species Echinarachnius parma. The sequence goes on from JBAMJV010014234.1 coordinate 25,536, forward strand.
TGCAGCAATATTTGCACGTCCTGCAAAGTAACAAACGGACAAACATAAGATTTGATGAGTGTACGGTATAGGATTTTTTGTTTTAATTTCAGTCGAATAGCTTTTGTTTTTAATTTTCTATAATTATAATCATTAATCACAGTATAATATATGTTCAGGATGGTAACATTCTTTAAATTTGTTCTAAATTGAAACATCGTTTGTTTGCTTCTTCTTAAATTTGTTTTTGTGATGATCATTGATCAATATTAATTTTTTTAATCACATTTTTTCTAAATCAGGACTTTGTTTTTAACTATGTATGCCTAATGTTACTAGTTACTAATACACGTATAATGTGCGCAATAACTTACGAAATGTATTTGATAAGTAAAATGTTTTGTTTAAACAAATGTTATAATCATAGTGTATCACGCTAGATCTTATCATCTCCCGTGCAGATGATAACCTTGTATCGAACGTGTCAACTACAGACTCTTTGCCTTCAGACCACCATGCCGTTACCTGTCATCTTCAAACGGCTCGGCCAAGTCCAATACGGAAAACTGTAATATCCAGAGCCCTGAAGACGGTGGATATGGACTCGATCCGCCAGGAAATCTCTTCGTGCTCGCTAATCTTAGAACCAGCACAACATCCCGAATTACTGGCTGACCAGTACAATCAAGATCTTCGCAAGATCATGGATAAAGCAGCACCACTTGTTGAGAGACAAGTAATTCTCCGACCAAATGCCCCTTGGTACACCGATGCCCTGCGACAAGTGAAACAAGAACGCCGATGTCTTGAAAGGAAGTTGAACAAAACATCCCTGCAGATTGATAAAGAACTATATGCTGTCAAATGCACAGAATACAACAGTCTCCTTGAAGATACCAAGGTGCAACATTTCCAGAACAAGATTCTTGACTCAGACCAGAAGCAACTCTTCCACATCATAGATCAACTAACATCACCAAGAGAGAGAATAGTCCTCCCGAACCATGAGAGCCCAACAGCGTTAGCAAACGAATTCGCAGATTTCTTCCAGGAGAAGATCCAGCTTCTCCGACATCAGCTAGACCTGGAAACAGAAGGCGCACTGACAGTAGACATTACTAGGCCTGCCTGTCCCAAGTTTGAAGAGTTCAACTCTGTTCAGGAGGGTGATATAGAGCGAATCATCAAGACTGCTTCAAAATCATCTTGTGAACTTGATGCTATTCCGACCTCGATCCTTAAGGAATGCCTTCCTGAGCTACAAAGTACAATAACGTCTATTGTAAACATCAGCCTCCAGTCAGGTGTAGTTCCATCGACGATGAAGAAAGCTATCATGGCTCCCCGGCTGAAGTCCAATGATGCACCTTTACAATCACTTTCAAGCTACCGCCCCATTTCGAACATCAGTTACGTGAGCAAGATTATGGAAAAGGCTGTTGTCATCCAGGTCCAAGAACACCTCCGTCACAATGACTTATACGCCAAGACACAGTCTGCATATCGACCACATCACAGTGTAGAGACAGCCCTGGTCAGAGTACAGCATGACATCCTCTCAGCACTCGATAAGAGGAAAGAGGCAGTTCTAGTACTCTTGGATTTTTCGGCAGCTTTCGACACCATAGACCATGAAATTCTGATTGAGCGACTTGCGGAGCGATTTGGATTTGCTGGAACAGCTCTCAACTGGATACGCTCTTATCTACATGAACGCAGCCATACTGTCAAGATTGGAAACTCTTCTTCAAAGCCTGTCCTTGATGTCTGCGGCGTCCCACAAGGGTCTGTTATCGGACCACTTCTGTTCACACTGTACGTCACACCAATAGAAGACATTATCCGGGCGCATGGTCTTAATGCCATGCTGTACGCAGATGACTCCCAGATCTACTCCATCTTTGACTCTACTGACTATGACAAAGCCATTGCTGATGTGAATGCCTGCCTGAAGGACATCAGGATATGGTCGACAAAAAACAAGCTCGCATTGAATGATGCCAAGACAGAAGTACTCCAACTCACTTCCAAGTTTGTGCAAAAACACAGCTTAGACGCCAAAGTACAGATGGGGGGTGACGAAATAAACAGTTCTCCTGTGGTTCGTAACCTTGGTGCGAAATTGGACGAACACCTGACCATGTCGGCCCAGGTGGCAAATACCTGTCAAGCAGCAATGGGAGCGATCCGCAAGATTGGTAAGATTCGCGACCACCTGGACCAAACTACTGCAGAGATGCTTATCCACGCATATGTCACATCCCGGCTAGACACATGCAATGCACTCTTGGGGGGGCTTCCAGACACTCAAATTAACAAACTCCAGCGCATACAGAATATAGCCGCAAGGATTGTCACCAGATCTCGCAAACAAGAGCACATCAAACCCATCCTCTACCGTCTACACTGGCTTCCAATTCACCTCCGTATCCAGTTCAAGATCCTGCTCCTAGTCTACAAATCCCTCAATAACACATCTCCTCACTACATCTCAGATCTCATCAAGGAATACACCCCAACCCGTACACTTCGCTCAAATAACCAGAACCTTCTGCAGATATCTAGGACCAATACTAAATTCTATGGGGAACGTGCCTTCGGCACCATAGCTGCACGTTTATGGAACTCTATCCCTCTTCACATACGCAATGCCACATCTGTCGACAGCTTCAAACGTACCCTCAAAACATTAATGCTCTCCCCTTAAGTACCCAATATTGTTCCATATTATGTATATTTTGTAGCGTTTGTTATTTAATTGCTTATTTTTGTAGTTTAATTATTTATGTTTGAATTGTATAGAGTCAAATGTGCTGAATATTTCTTTGTACTAATTGTGAAGCGCTTAGAGATGAGCACATATTAAGCGCTATATAAGTGTTTCATTATTATTATTATTATTATTAAAAGGGGTTTTTACCAATAATATCAATATATAATCACATTACTCACCGCATTGCGGACTTTGTTTGTCTTGAAAGTGTCGACAGTTCGTGCGGTTGCTGGTTCCTTCATCTTGGGCATGATGGGACGAGGACCCACAATCCATCGCGTACCTCCCACGGGGGGAAGTGAGCTCATTGAGTTGATATATGTACTCATGCTGAGAAGAAGAAAAACAAAACGAAAAAATAAATACAAAAATTATAGTCTGTCTCAGGATTTTGTCAAGTTTATCATACTATAATTAATTCGGAGAAAAAATATTAACCACTGCATGAAATAATGTATTGTTGTTGTTATTTAAAACAATATTATAACAAAACAAATAGTTACTAATGATACATGAATATCATTATGATCATAATGCTAAATATCATGGAAATTACTGAGGAGTGTGGGACATGTCAAATAATTAACATAATATAAAATATGTATTGTAAAGAAGAGTAAACATAAAGTTGCCAAAATGCATACAGTCGATCTTACCTGAATTGATAATTCAACTTATGAATTATGAAAACGATGGAAAGAATTCGATTTCTTACGAAGATAACTTCGAAAATTATCAGAAATTTCTGACGAGCTAGCTATACGTGTTCGCTAGAGCGCTGTAGTAATACAGAATGTTGTGTGTTTCCATGTGCACGGGGCAACCCGACATGCACAACACGCGCAACCTTAAGTGAGTGACGTAACAATCGAACTTCTAGCCAATCACCGCGCGTATGTCTCCGCAGTCAGTGACGTAACAATCTAACTTCTAGGTTATTACCGCGCACATGAACTTTCCACTGAGCTGTGTGCATGACGTAACAATGGTTCGTGGTAACGGTGGTATGCAGATATAGGTCATGGCAAAATTATGGGGTATCAAGGGCGAAGCTGAGAATGACGTCATTGTGGACCTTACGCATGCTAGTTTAATCTCAAAGTGAAGTTAGGCAAGCTTTGTCTAACTTCGATTTCGATGTCGGTTACGATATCGGGCCAGCTCTCTACACATGATGGATGAATGTACCTAATGTCTTGCAGTTTTCGATGTTCTCTATTTTATAGCAAATGAAAGAATGGGTGGTGCAGACGATCATCCCAATACCAAAGGCTAATAATCGGAGCCGATAATTTCAATAATTTCACAAAATTAAATCAAGAACACATTAAAGGCAATGGTGAGTGTTGGTAATTTCCAAAGTGCCCCCCCCCCCCCCCCGACATAAATTGTAACGGATTTGGCTGATTTCAATTCCATATGAAAGATCATCGAAAAAAACATGGGAAATAATAATAATTCCCATTCAAATGCTCTAATTGTTGTGGAATTGGCTTTCAAAATATCATATAAAAGTGGTTGACGCCCGGGTATCACTTTTTAGAGAACGCTAGT
>JBAMJV010014235.1:0-17834 GCA_037951105.1 Echinarachnius parma
AGTAGTATAGTAGTAGTAGTAGTAGTAGTAGTAGTAGTAGTAGTAGTAGTAGTAGTAGTAGTAGTAGTAGTAGTAGTAGCAGTAGTAGTAGTTAGTAGTAGTGGTTAGTAGTAGTAGTAGTAGTAGTAGTAGTAGTAGTAGTAGTAGTAGTAGTAGTAGTATAGTAGTAGTAGTAGTAGTAGTAGTAGTAGTAGTAGTAGTAGTAGTAGTAGTAGTAGTAGTAGTAGTAGTCGTAGTTAGTAGTAGTGGTTAGTAGTAGTAGTAGTAGTAGTAGTAGTAGTAGTAGTAGTAGTAGTAGTAGTAGTAGTAGTAGTAGTAGTATAGTAGTAGTAGTAGTAGTAGTAGTAGTAGTAGTAGTAGTAGTAGTAGTAGTAGTAGTAGTGGTAGTAGTAGTAGTAGTAGTAGTAGTAGTAGTAGTAGTAGTAGTAGTAGTAGTAGTAGTAGTAGTAGTAGTAGTAGTAGTAGCAGCAGTAGTGCAAGGGCATCGATTTCTTCTTGCCATTGGGGGAAGATACGTCATTTTGACCGTCTCTTGCGAGGGAGCGAAGCGACAACCCAGCAGCGTGCCCGGGTTTTATGACTGAGGGGGGGGGGGGGGGGGGCGGGGAAGTAGGGGGTCCCAAAAGCTTTTGGATTTTGGATTTGGGCAGATTAGCACTATCAAAAATGTTGTTTAAAGAAGACTATAGTAACAACCTTCACATTATGAATGAGAGGAGGCAATTCTCCTTTATTTTAATGGTATTATATACAAGAATTATTTGAACCCCAAATATTGGGGGGGGGGGGGGGGGGTGAGGGTAATAATACAGGCCACCCCCCTCTCCCCCACCCCTCCCCCCCGTGATCGACGCCCATGTGTAGTAGTAGTAGTAGTAGTAGTAGTAGTATAAGTGGTCGCAGCAGTAGCAGCAGGTGTATAACAATATGTAATCATTTACCTGTTTTTCCAGACACCGTTCCCACCTGGATGTCTCCGGTGGTCGTGGTGGCGAGCACGACGAATCCGTAGTTGGTGTCGGGATGAAGCCGCGTGATGGTCGCAGTGGTCCGAATGCTGAAAACCGGTTTCTCTGATACGATGTGCGTCCCGTTCTCGTAGCTGTATTGGACCGTGTATTGGCTGGTACCCGGCACAGAGTCCCACGAGAGGATAGCAGTATCTGCCCATATGGTGTCTAGCGTTACCGTCGTAGCTATATCAGTGATTACAGAAAAACATATTTACAGTATCTGCCCATATGGTGTCTAGCGTTACCGTCGTAGCTATATCAGTGATTACAGAAAAACATATTTACAGTATCTACCCATATGGTGTCTAGCGTTACCGTCGTAGCTATATCAGTGATTATAGAAAAACATATTTACAGTATCTGCCCATATGGTGTCTAGCGTTACCGTCGTAGCTATATCAGTGATTAAAGAAAAACATATATACAGTATCTGCCCATATGGTGTCTAGCGTTACCGTCGTAGCTATATCAGTGATTAAAGAAAAACATATTTACAGTATCTGCCCATATGGTGTCTAGCGTTACCGTAGTAGCTATATCAGTGATTACAGAAAAACATATTTACAGTATCTGCCCATATGGTGTCTAGCGTTACCGTCGTAGCTATATCAGTGATTACAAAAAAACATATTTACAGTATCTGCCCATATGGTGTCTAGCGTTACCGTCGTAGCTATATCAGTGATTACAGAAAAACATATTTACAGTATCTGCCCATATAATGTCTAGCGTTACCGTCGTAGCTATATCATTAATCAAAGAAAATCATATTTAACGGGTATCACCCTAGCTATTTTGTAAACAAAATAAAAGGAAAAAGAAAAAGGAAGACCAGGGTGAAGGAACGATAAACTCTGACGAAAAGGAAAGTGATGAGGAAATTGATGGATAAGCGAACAGAAACAATACTCGGCAAAAAAAACAAATGGTTGAAGGAAACAAAATGGGGTAAATGGTAAGAAAACCACAGGGAAAGTTGAAGAAATTAATTCGTTAGGTTGTTCAGGAATAACAAATAATAGACAATCGGAAAATAAAAAAATCGAAGGAACACCATGTAGTAAAAGATGACGAATACCATGGGAAATGGGGATGAAATGAAGGTCAGAGAGGAACAGCCCGGGGGGAGGGGGGGGGGGGTGGTCACAGTTACTCCCGATATGAATGGCTCAAAAAAGGCCTCAAAATTGTACATGTATCATTTTAAGTTAATGCGGCGTTTTCGACGATTTTCTTTCAAAATGGGGTGGTTTTCAGCGCTCATCAAACAAACACACAAAAAGGGTAACTTTTCAGATGCAATTCACGCCATTAAGGGTATTTTTTTCAATATAATACATGAAAGGGTATAAAACAGGGAAACAAAGAGAGGGCAAACTATAAAGTCTAAAACTATAATGGTGAGATGTGAAAGATGATGAATTTAAAGAGGGGCCCCGTTGCAGAAAGAGATGCAATCGATTGTAAGTTGCAATTAATCGTAAGTCAGATCACGTGTTCTAATTTAGATGCGCAAATCTGATCGGTTGAAACGAGTTACAATCAATCGTAACTTAAAATCGGTTGTATCTCTTCCTGCAACGGGACCCTAGAGAGAAACCTGAATCTCATATATAAATGGCCACAATGAAATCAATTCCAGATCAAACTGCTAATTTGTTATAAAATATCAATTATCTCATATCAATTTTAGCCCTAATCATATCATTTGCTCTTCTTGTTTGTGTTGCTGAAGTTGCAATAGCCTGAAATTGACCTTTAAAGCTTGTGAGTTATGTTTATATAGCCTGATAATTTCAAAATATTTAAGTTGGAATTGTTGACACTAGTCGGGGCTCACTAATTAATCAAATATTGATAATTAAATTCTGACCCCGGGCTTAAAGCACTTCTATTTTGAAGTAAAATGCGAATGAATATCAATAAAGTAAGTGTACATAAATATAGGTTGGTGATCCTTATGTACTCACCATGCTCACGATTTAGCTATTATGTCCTTAAAAATCAGTTTTGTCTTATCTGATGTCGAGAATCGAAAGTTTGATCATCATATCAAACATTTGCCAGACAAAATAAACCAACAACAAAAACGCAGAAGGTATATAATAATAATAATAATATATTACATTTATATAGCGCTTAATACAATGTTTCTAAGCGCTTTATTATTACCCTTGGTCATCAGGTACAATTCAAACCCGCACAATTATCTTGCGCACCATCTCAACTCCCTGGGGAGCATACTAGCCCAGCAGCCCACCGGGCGCTGAAGGCTAATTAACACCCGACCAAGTACCCATTTATACTCCTGGGTAGAGAGCAGCAATGTGGATTAATTGTCTTGCTGAAGGACAAACGAAGTGGTCTGGGTTCGAACTCGGGATCTCGAGATCAGCAACGTTGAAGATGTCATCAGCAAACTACCTGATAAAACCTGTTCCCTCGATCCTCTACCAACGTGGCTCGTGAAGAAACACATTGATGTACTCATGCCCATCATCCTACAGACTATCAATTCTTCGCTAGAAATGGGCGTGTTCCCTCCTTGTCTTGGACAAGCAACAGTCACACCTGTTCTCAAGAAACAGTCATTGAACAAAGATAACCTTTGCAACTACAGGCCGATCTCCAATATTCGCTTCCTAGCGAAGGTCTTGGAGAAATTTGTGGCTCATCAACTGCAGGAATACATTGATAGGCATCACCTTGATTATCCCAGACAGTCTGCATATAAGAAGAACCACAGCACTGAGACAGCTCTACTGTCCCTCCAGAATGACATTTCACGTGCCCTAGACGAAAAGAAGTCTACATTCCTGTTATCACTGGATCTATCTGCAGCGTTCGATACGCTTGACCATGCCATTCTCATTGGTAGACTTCACAATCACTTTGGTTTATGCGGACAAGCCTTGGAGTGGTTTGTCTCCTATCTCCAGAACAGGACATGTTCCGTTGCAATCGATAACGCAAACTCTCCAGAGGTTAAACTGGAGTATGGGGTCCCGCAGTGGTCAGTCTTAGGGCCCCTGCTGTTCACTCTGTACCTGCAACCAATTGCTGAAATCTTTCACAAACATAATATCAACTATCACATGTATGCCGACGACATATACAGCTGTATGTTACATGTGATCCAGGTTCCCAGGATTCTATCCAAGGCGCACTCTCGAAGCTGACAGATTTCATCAAAGATGTTCAAATCTGGATGACTGTCAACAAACTCAAGCTCAACCAAAATAAAACTGAATTCCTAGTAGTTGCTTCGCAAGCACATCATCGAAAGCTCACAGATGTCAAGCTGACCCTTGATGATAATGTTCTGGAACCCTCAAAGTCTCTTCGAATCCTCGGTGTCATCTTTGATAATCGCCTCCTTCACGATGCTCAGGTGGCCAACATATCTAGAACTGTAAAATTTCATCTTCGAAACCTGACATTAATCCGGAAGTATCTTGATGAAAATTCCACCCATGCAGCAGTTCGGGCACTTGTTCTTTCAAGGTTGGACTATTGCATTAGCCTTCTTTATGGAACATCAACAAAGAACTTGCACACCATACAGCTCCTTCAGAATCAAGCCGCCCGTCTAATCTACAAGAAACCCAAATCTACACATACATCACCTCCCATCCAGTCCCTGCATTGGCTACCGGTACCTCAACGAATTGAATATAAGAATGCTGTACTTACATATAAATGTTTATCAAAGCAAGCCCCATCTTACCTTTGTAATCTACTTCACATCCGTCAGTCTATGTACAACTTAAGATCTACTTCTGCTGTTGTATTAAATGCCCCACGTACTCGCACAAACATTGGATCTAAGGCCTTTGTTGTCACTGGACCTAAATGCTGGAATCACCTCCCCGACCTAGTCCGATCAGTTAACACCCTCAGTACTTTTAAATCTCAACTAAAAACCCACCTGTATCCTAAGTAATAAGTTAATATTGAATTCTGTCTTTTGAACCTTTTAGACACACATATCTACTTGGTTGCCCTCTTCATTGAATTGTGCTCAGTTGCTGGTTGTACAATTTGTAGGGTTGTATTTGTAAATATGTATCTGTTTATTCTTTGTTTGTTTGTTGTATTTTTGTTTTGTTTTTGCTTTTTTAAAGCGCTTTGTATCATTTTTTTTTGCAAAAAGCGCTATATAAATGAAGTTATTATTATTATTATTATCAGAAAGCGCGTGCTCTACCGATCTTGCCACACCACGTCCACATATATAATAAAGAATATAATGTTGATACAAAGTAATTGATATAATAATGAAAAAATGTCTAGTCAGTGATGAGTGGTTGATACATATACATGTATATATTGTTGTTATCTGAAATGTCCACGCTGTTGTGTGACGTTAAATGGCCGGCTAATGAACAAAATATTCAAAGTGATATTCACTAACTTATTTCATTCACTTTGTACACGTTTTGACGGTCCAGTAGATATAAATTCAACATCTGAAAACTTCAGATCGTAAATATCTTTTTAAAGAAAGGAAAAATTGAAAAACCGAACCCCGTGCCCCATGCTTTTATTGTTAATACGAATACAACATGGTATGAGGGAACCGGTAGAATTCTCATTGGATTTATAGGATTTGGACAATATTACTAAAGTCCCTTTAAATTGTAAATACATTTTTTCGCAAGGCTGTCCAAATATGCCTTATACCGTCAGTCCAAAGTCACCCCTAGCTGTTGACGGTATTATAGATGTATATTTTGAGCAATGTTATCTTTATTTGTTTCATATCTGATTAAAAAATCAACGGGATGATAATCAAATAGCATTGTTTCACAATCTATTATCAATGCATTACGTCATTATGCTGTTTTACAAATTCTTGTGACTTTTGAACTTGGGTAATTTTCGGTCTTTAATCTGTGTTAATTCAGCCAAGGAGTAATGAATATCTCTGATTTTTGCACATAATGTAAAAAACAACTGTTAGAAATATTGTGATATGATGACACTGTGAAACAATCATCGGTTAGGAAATTATGAGCAGTCTGTTGTCTAGGGGGTACTTACTTTTTGTGTTTGGTTTAGTTACGACCTTTTGGGGGCAGAAATTACAAATTTTGGTAAAATCACCTCCTTTTGGGGGCAAAATCATCATATCAGCTAATCGTACAGCATTTATGGTGTTGCTGCAATAATAGTTATAATCAATTGTAAAGTTTCGACATACTCAAATGTGCCCTAATCTGATGGTTCAAATGTGCATATTTTCTGCCTTGCGATGTAACATTGTCCAAATCCTCAAAATCCAATTGTAATTCTAGCGGTTCCCTCATATCTTGTTGTATTCTTATTAACAAAAAAACATGGGACAGGTTTCGGGGTTTTTTTAATTCCCTTTCGATAAAAATATATTTAAGTGTTTAGATGTCAAATTATTCAATGGATCGTCAGAACCGTGTACAAAGTGAGTGCAATAAGTTAGTGAATGTCACTTTGCATTTTTGCTCATTACTCGGCCATATAACGTACATTTAACTTGAAATGTTCACACAACACCCAGTGGACATATCAGATAACAACAATATACATTGTATCAACCAATCATCGCTTTTTGCACATGTCAACAAAAGTTACTAGATCACTTTAATTGCAACACTACAATTGATGCAACAATCCCATGAACTGTCATTATTGTGAGACATGAAGGATGCTATGTTTTTTTCCCAGCCTCCTGGGACTATTAAACAATCGTTTTTTGTATAAGTGTCCATTTAAATCTGTTGCAACTGACATGGCAACAAGTACTGCAATGATGCACGACACACGTAGATTGGCTATTGACCTTGTACATTTCAAAAATTGGGCATTTACAACAAACGAACAAGTTTTATGAAATGTGGATCATTTTTCAAGTATGTTTATATAATATCATGTGCTTATTTGTATTGGAAATGTATACTATAGGAGAAAGCGGGTTAACTCACCTTGCCCTGTGATGCATAATTGTAGAAAACAAAACAGCCACATCCATCGCCGTACCGCACATTCTGAAAATAAAAAGATTTAACAATATCAGGAAATATTTATATACCGTATATTCACATCGCTGCTCTCCACCAAGGAGTATAGTAGATAATTGAGTGTACGTTAGCTGGTAGTGCCCTGCGCAGCTCGGGTTAGTATGCTCCCCAGGGAGTTGAAATGGTGGGGAGGAAATATGGGCGGGTTTGTAATGTACCTGCATGATGGCCAAGGGTTATACAAATGCTGTAAATTATATTGATTACAATAAATAAAAAAAATAGGTTATATCCTCAAGAGAAGTAGAGGAATAATTATGTATGAGTATTAAAATATGACAATCTGAGAAAATGTCCATTATTGCAGTGGTACATGTATGACATTTTATTTTATGAACAACATACGTTTAGACATGCAGGCTGTAAAATTATCCAAATGTCAGCCATTGTGGCCGCGGGGTATATATTCCCTTGCTTACATTATGTTTGTATCACACCTGACGAAGTGTTGCAACGGCGCACGAAACGTCGTGGTCTTTTAGATTCCTTGTTGACCACATTGCGAGACAAACGAATATCACTATAGCGATATCTTTTCCGATACTATATCCGCAATGAATAATATATTTACTATTAAGCCATTATAGTTTGTATCATCAAGAGAAGTTAAAACATTGTAGAATATACATGGGTGCCCCCATCCCCCCCCCCCCCCTCAAAAAAAAAAAGGAACAGGGAAATTTCCCATAAGAAGGGAGCAATCAATTCATTTAATTATATACGAGTCTTCTACTAACATCAGGATCAGTAATTTTGGTTGAGTAGTTTTTGTTCTAGAGAGAATGTCGGGTCTCAAACTCTGACGGATATCAACACAATTAATGTGGCCGGAGTATTGCTTCTCTATAGCCGTCAAAGTATATCCTTTTCACATTTGTAAATGTGCATTCCGCGGCTACATATACCACAAATGCAGAATAGTGTATCATTATAACAGAAGTTCAGATAATTGTAATCATATCATTAACATAATTGTTAAGACAGTCCACATATTATACAGGCATCGTCAATAGAAATTAAGGCATTTTAGAACACATAATTGACTTAAATTTATTAAATTTTACAGATTACCAAAATTGTTAACATTTATTATTCTTACCGTTATACTTGTCCATTCGGCTGACAATTTTCCAACTGGTGCAGTCAGTCGTTTCTTTGTGAATAATATATTCGTATCATCGTGACCCCAAATATGGATAACTTATCGTGCTTATCATAGATGATATGCCCTTCCAATTTGTACTTGATATATTGTTAAGTTCCCTGAAATGCAAATGCATGTTATCTTCAGAATCGTTAACGATTTTACCTAAATATGTTGTGTATACATGTTTGTTTTATTTTAGCAGTGTGTTTATTCAGTTGTATATGCCCCACCTCTATAACAATTATCCCCCTGTGACATCATCTGTCAATCAATACTCATTTACTGATAAGATGGACAATACAGGGTTTAATGCAACTTCACCCAAGCTGAGGACTTGCTCATAATAGCATCACATGTTTGAAACAATTCTTATATACTGACACACTTTCAATTTCAATATCAGTTCCTATGTCAGAAAAGCTTATCATCATCTGCTTACCATCATTAGGACAAGATAGGCAATGAGTTGCCGTCTGGAAACACGCAGTGCATGCTAATGTTAGCACAATTATTTTTATTGAAGACTAAAATCACAATGCAACATGATAACATAATTTTACAATTAAATGTTTACTACTCAGAAGTGGAGCGTAATAAATAGCAACAACAAAAACAAATAATAATAATAATAACAATAATAAAACAACAACAAAGACAACTCAACAAAAATGTCTCTCTGCATGGAGTTTTTTTTTAGAGGTGGCCATAGCAACGTGAAGAACATGATTGCTTAAAATGTTTAACTGTTTTAACAAATTTGCAAAACGCGTTCATCCAGTTCAAATAATTCACAAATACAGTATAATTACGATGTGTATACTAATATTAACCAAAAAATGTCAACATGCATGCGCGGATATAGGATAACATTTCGTGAGGATAATGTTGAGAACACACAATTTTAATGACAGAATCAAATAGATTATCAAAATCATATGTGATAATAATAATAATAATAATAATATGAACATTTATATAGCGCAGCTACTATAAATATATACTCTACTGCGCTTTTCTAAATTATTATTACCCATGGTCATCATCAGGCACATTTCAAACCAACACAATGATATTGCGTACTTTCTCAACTCCCCGGGGAGCATACTAGCGGAGCTGCCACTGATGATGGCGCTACCAGCTAATTAACACCCGACCATGGTCCCCCTTGAAGCAGGCCGTAAAACGCGTAGCCGTAAAATTTGAAGTTGACGGTAGTTTTCAGGGATTCATCGAAACGTGACCGGTAGTGTGGTTGCCGTTTGGAGGATGGTGCATATACTGTAGTGATCTAGTGTATTGAAAGAATTCTCCCTTTCTCCGTTGTCTCTTTGTTTGCTAAAGTGATTAGGTGGATTGCATGGACTCTATGCTCAATGAGAAGAGACAAACAGTTTATGAAAAGCAGTGACGTATCTATAATAGGCACACGTAGCTACGGGATGAGTGGAGGGGGCTGAGTAATTTGATAAAGAATCGGCGGGGGGGGGGGTGGGGGGGGGGTGGGGGTGGTGTAATTTTCTCACCAGTTTTTTTAATATGATTTGAAAATCGTACTTCGGCGTGGAGTGCACCCACGTAATCACTTTCTATACTAGGATGGGATGGGTAAGCGTTGTTGACGTTTGTTGTTGCTGCAGCTGCTGTTATTGTTGTTGTTGTTGTTGTTTTTGTTGTTGCTGCTGTTGTGCATTACTATTATACTGTGTGGGGGATGCGGGAGGGGGGTATGAGATAGACGAATGCCCCACCTTCCTTAACTCACTACTTAAGTAACTAACTAACTTACTAGCTAGCTATATCTTACAAAGGAACTTCGGAGTGGAGTGAACCAACGGAGGTATATACTTTTTATACTAATTTAAGGATGGAATGGGTAAGCGTTGTTGACCGTTTTTGCTGCTGTTGCTGGGGTGGGGTATTACAAACTACCTACCTAACTAACTAACTTACTTCACTAGCTAGCTATCCAACAAAGGAATATAAAATTGCAAAGGAAAATTAAAAAAAAAGTAAATAAGTGAATGTATAAATCGATACATAGCCTACATAAATCAATAAGTAGACGCACAAATATATTTCCTCGCAATCCAAAACAAAATACGCCCTTCCGCAACGTCGATTTCTTTTCGACTCGGGGGGGGGGGGCTATGCTACGACCATCTTTGGCAAGGGAGCCAACCCTGAGGCCAGCATCAGTGGGTGGGGGCGGAGCCCCCTTAAGCTTTTGGATTTTCGATATATATACGATATATATTTATAGTCGGAACAATTTTAGTCGCCATATGTAGCAAGAAATCCTGAATCGGTGTAACCAAGGTCATATGGCCTTAATGGGGTTTCAGGGGGCATAGCCCCGGAATATTTTGGACTTGGGCAGTTTAGCAATGTTAAGATGTGGTTTAAAGAGGACAGTCGTCTTTCAACTACCATATAATATACTAAAATGAAATATGGGGGGAATAATGCAGGACACCCTCACCTCAAATATTGGGGGATATACCCAGCTAGCCACCTGACGATGTGCCGATGTCGAAAGTTGTTGGCTGGATGTCGGCATATATCGCGGTTGACAAACTGATGTCGCCCCAACATTATAGTCAATGTCGAGTTTACGCGAAATGCGAATTTGTCGCGAAATGGTTGCAATTGAATTTCGGGCCGATATCATTGTGCTGACA
The DNA here is from genome assembly GCA_037951105.1 of Echinarachnius parma. Taxonomy (NCBI): domain Eukaryota; kingdom Metazoa; phylum Echinodermata; class Echinoidea; order Clypeasteroida; family Echinarachniidae; genus Echinarachnius; species Echinarachnius parma. Next base: position 10,895 of record JBAMJV010014235.1, read on the forward strand.
TAAAAATGACGTCTCAAATATACACGTCGCGCGAATATCGCGCCAATGTCGAAACTGCGAGCAGTTCAAGAGGTCGGTAAAGGGTTGTACATTGATGTCGGGCCGATGTCAATAATCGAACAGGAATATTACATCTCAAATATGACATTAGAACAATGTTATACCGATGTCGGAGAAATCGCAAATTAAGAGGTCGGTCAATGGATGTGAAATTGATGTCGAGCCGATGTTTTCAATTGGACATCACAAATATGACGTCAAGCCGATATCGCGCCGATGTCATAATTGGCAGCAAGTACACAAGTCGGCAAATATATATGAAATCGATGTTCAGCCGATGTCAACATCCCGACATAAATATGACATGTGCAATATGACGTCGCGCTAATATCGCGCCGATGTTGGAACTGATAGCAATTTAGGAAGTCGGTAAATGGTTGTAAAATTGAAATCGGGCAGATGTTATTAATTAGACATCAATGTGACCTCTTAAATATGATGTCAGGCCGATGTAAGAACTTGCAGCAATGTATAAACTCGGCAAATGGTCATTAAATTGATGTTGTGTCGATGTCAATAATCCGACATTAATATGACATCTCCAATATGACGTCGACCTAATACCGCGCCGATGTTGGAACTGGTAGCAAGTAAAGAGGTCGGTAATTGGTTGTAAAATTGATGTCGGGTCGATATAATTAATAGGACAAGAATATGACATCTCAATTTTGACGTCAAACCGAAATCCTGCCGATGTCAGAATGGGCAGCAATGAATCAAGTCGGCTAATAGTCGTTAAGTTGATGTTGAGCCGATGTCAATAATAATAATAATAATAATAATAATAAATAACATTTATAAAGCGCCTAATACATATGTTTCTAAGCGCTGTACATGAGGAAATACAAGAGTAAGATAAGAATAATTTAGAAGAAAATGATAATTATAGAGTTTTACACAATCCAGTGAAGTTACAAGTACAGGATATTACATTTTATATTGACATTACAATAATTATAGTACATAAATACAATTGGGCAAACATTATAAGTGAAAGGTCAAAGTTAAGCCAGTTTCATAAATTACTGACATGATAAATTACCGGGATAACAAACACAATTTACATGATTTAACAACAAAAATTATTCGGCTTGGGTGAAAAGGTGTGTCTTGAGGAGAGATTTGAATGAGTCCAGTGTTGGGGCGTCACGAATGTGTATGGGGAGATTGTTCCAGAGTTTAGGGGCGATGACGGAGAAAGCACGGTCGCCGTAGCGTGTCCTTGTGCGGGGACCTGGAGACAGCTGGAGATGTGCGGTAGAATGGGAACGAAGTCGTCTTGTTGCAGATGAAGTAGAGGAAGATCGGAGACTAACGAGGTCCTGAAGATAAGATGGGGCCAGTTTGTGATTGATTTTGTAGACTAGGAGGAGGATTTTGAAGACGACACGGTCGTGGATCTTTAATCCGACATGAATATATAACATCTCCAATATGACGTCGACCTAATACCGCGCTGATGTTGGAACTGGTAGCAAGTAAAGAGGTCGGTAATTGGTTGTAACATTGATGTCGGGTCGATGTCAATAATCCGACATGAATATGACATCTCCAATATGACGTCGACCTAATATCGCGCCGATGTTGGAACTGGGTATCCATTTAAGAGGTCGGTAAATGGTTGTGAAAGTAATGTCGGGACAATGTTATTAATTGGACATCAATATGATATCGACAATATGATGTCAGGCCGATATTCAACATTCAGCAATGAAACAACTCGGCAAATGGTCATAAAATTGATGTTGCGTCGATGTCAATAGTCCGACATGAATATGACATCTCCAATATGACGTCGACCTAATATCATAATATCGCGCCGATGTTGGAACTGGTATCCATTTAAGGTCTGGTCGGTAAATGGTTGTTAAATTTAAGTCGGGTAAAAGTTATTAATTAGACATAACTATGACATCCCAAATATGACTTTGGGCCTATACCGCACAGATGTCGAAACTTATAGCAATTTTAAAGGTCGGTAACAGGTTGTGAAAAATATGTCGGGCTGATGTAATTACTCCTATACATAAAATATACTATGACGTCCGTCCGATATTGTACTGATGTTGGATCTGGAAGCAATTTAAGAGGTCGGTACATGGTTGTGAAATTGATGTCGGGCCAATGTTATTAATTGGACCTCAATATGACATCTCAATTATGACGTCAAAGCGATATCCTGCCGATGTCAGAGTTGGCAGCAATGAAACAAGCCGGCAAATGGTCGCCAGTTCCGACATCGGTGCAACTTTGGCCCAACGTCATATTTGAGCTGTCGTAATAACATAAGCCCAACATCAATTTTACAATCTATGACCGACCTCTTATTGCTACCAGTTCGAACATTGGCGCGATATTAGCCCGACGTCATTTATGAGATGACATATTCATGTTGGATCATTGACATCGGCCCGACATCAATTTCACAACCATGTACCGACCTCTTAAATTGCTACCAGATCCAACATCAGCACAATATCGGACTGACGTCATAGTAGAGATGTCATATTTATGTAGGAGTAATGACATCCGCCCGATATCTATTTCACAACCTTTTACCGACCTTTAAAATTGCTATAAGTTTCGACATCTGTGCGGTATAGGCCCAAAGTCATATTTGGGGTGTCATATTTATGTCGAATTAATAACTTTGACCCGACATCAATTTTAAAACATTTTACCGACCCCTTAAATTGCTACCAGTTTCAACATCGGCGCGATATTAGCCCGACGTCATTTATGAGATGACATATTCATGTTGGATCATTGACATCGGCCCGACATAAATTTTACAACCAATAACCGACCTCTTAAATTGCTTCCAGTTCCAACATCGGCGCGAAATTAGCCCGACGTCATTTATGAGATGTCATATTCATGTCGGATTATTGACATCGGCGCAACATCAGTTTAATGACCATTTGCCTTCATTGCTGCCAATTCTGACATCGGCGCGATATCGGCTTGACGTCATATGTGTGATGTCATATTGATGTCAATTAAAAACATAGGCCCGACATCAATTTCGCAACCATTTACCGACCCCTTAAAATGCTATATTTCGACATCGGTACAACATTGACCCAACGTCATATTTGAGATGTCATATTCCTGTTGGTTTATTGACATCGGCCCGACATTAATTTCACAACCCTCTATCGACCTCTTAAATTGCTATCAGTTTCGGCATTGGTGCGATATTGGCGCGACGTTTTATTTGAGACGTAATTTTTTCGATGATTGAAAATGAGCAAAGAAAAATAGGCTTCGCCGGGAATCGAACCCGAGACCTCCGGATTGCTAGACCGGTGCTCAAACCATCAAGCCACGAAGACCTTTGAATGGCGGTTGTTCCCATGAAACCCTTTTCAATGCTCGATTAGTCAGAAGCTTTATAAACTGGGCCAATCCCAAGGATAATTAAATAAACTTTTATAGAGAAAGGCGCAGGATCACGCGAAGTGATACAGCTTGTTTTATTAATTAAATTCAAACATAGAGGAAACTGACTAGAAATATTTAAATGATTGAAAATGAGCAAAGAAAAATAGGCTTCGCCGGGAATCGAACCCGAGACCTCCGGATTGCTAGACCGGTGCTCAAACCATCAAGCCACGAAGACCTTTGAATGGCGGTTGTTCCCATGAAACCCTTCTAGCACCGGTCTAGCAATCCGGAGGTCTCGGGTTCGATTCCCGGCGAAGCCTATTTTTCTTTGCTCATTTTCAATCATTTAAATATTTCTAGTCAGTTTCCTCTATGTTTGAATTTAATTAATAAAAAAAGCTGTATCACTTCGCGTGATCCTGCGCCTTTCTCTATAAAAGTTGATTTAATTATCCTTGGGATTGGCCCAGTTTATAAAGCTTCTGACTAATCGAGCATTGAAAAGGGTTTCATGGGAACAACCGCCATTCAAAGGTCTTCGTGGCTTGATGGTTTGAGCACCGGTCTAGCAATCCGGAGGTCTCGGGTTTGATTCCCGGCGAAGCCTATTTTTCTTTGCTCATTTTCAATCATTTAAATATTTCTAGTCAGTTTCCTCTATGTTTGAATTTTTTTACGTAATTTTTTCGTCAGCTTAAAGGGGTAGTTTAGTTTTGGTAGAGAGGGCGCTGCACATCACAATTTTGTTGTGAGGTAATGAAAAACTGAGTGTCGAATCTGAGAGAACATGCAATTTTAATGGCAGAATAAACTTTATTTGGTCAAAATCGGTCCAGAAATGGCTGAAATATCAACAAATATATCCGAACCTATAATTATTTGGGGCCCAAATAATTAAATGCATTTTTCAAAAAATTAAAAAAATGCAAACACTTTTTCAAAAATTTTCAAAAGCGTTTTTTAAATAGTTGTTGATGATCTCTCTATTTAATCATGATTTCAATAAAACATCACATGCATAATTTTGTATGAAAAATGGTTACAACCAATGCCTCTTTAGAGAGCGCCCTCTTGTGTTTTAATGGCTCTTTTTGAATGATAACAGGCTTTTTACTTAGTCGTTTGTAATTTTGTATACCTTTCGAGCATGGTGGAGTTATAACTATTAGTTTATAATGTTACTGTCCAGGTTTGGTTACTAAAGTTCAGCCTTACCAAAACTAAACTACCCCTTTAATGACATCGGCACGACATTCAATTAAAAAACCTCCAACTTAAATTCGACAATGGAGTAATGTTGGCGCGTTGTCTGTTTGCCGACCGCGATCTTGCCGACAGCCTGCCGACATAGCTGGATACTTATAATATTTTTGTCAACTTGCTTTGAGAATCTTGAATATATTTTATTGAATTTCGTTTAAACCTGTAAAAGTGATAACAGGCTGATAACAGGCTTTTTACTTAGTCGTTTGTAATTTTGTATACCTTTAGAGCATGGTGGAGTTATAACTATTAGTTTATAATGTTACTGTCCAGGTTTGGTTACTAAAGTTCAGCCTTACCAAAACTAAACTACCCCTTTAATGACATCGGCACGACATTCAATTAAAAAACCTCCAACTTAAATTCGACAATGGAGTAATGTTGGCGCGTTGTCTGTTTGCCGACCGCGATCTTGCCGACAGCCTGCCGACATAGCTGGATACTTATAATATTTTTGTCAACTTGCTTTGAGAATCTTGAATATATTTTATTGAATTTCGTTTAAACCTGTAAAAGTGTTATGAATATGATTTGGAGGTTGATCATTTCAGAATCAACGCTCTGCAATATATATTTATATATATTTATATATATATTTTACCGATTGCGACCTGTGTTCGTAGAACGATAGGATGATAGGTTTAGGATTAGGCAATAGGTATAGGAATAGGATATTTATAGAATTATGAATGACTGTAAAGGTTAATCAAAATGTATATATCGAACGTGGAATCTATGCATCTATGCATGTATTCAAATTTCTTTTTACGTCTTTGATGTTGGTCCTACGTTGGACGTTTGACATTGGGCCATTGTCAAATGTTGATGTAGGTCCAGCATCAAAAAATGATGTTGGGCCAATGTTGGGTTGGCGGACATTCTAACGTCGGGCCAACGTCAAGATTTGATGTTGGGCCAACATTCAAGATGGCGGACATTTTAATGTCGGGCCAACGTCAGGATTTGATGTTGGGCCATTGGCGGAAATTGACATTGGGCCACCATGACAAAATGATGTTGGGACAATGTTGGGCTGGTGGACATTTTAACGTTGAGCCCACATCAGAATTTTATATCTGTCCTATGTCAGGATTCGGTGTTGGGCCATTGTCGGAAATTGACATTGGCCCAACATCACAGAATGATGTTGTGACAATGTTGGGCTTGCGGACATTTTAACCTCGAGCCCACATCATAATGTTATGTTGGTCCAATGTCATGAGTTGGGCCATCGTAAATTGACATTGGCCCGACATCACAAAATGATGTTGGGACAATGTTGGGCTGGCGGACATTTTAACGTCGAGCCCACATCAGAATTTGATATCTGTCCTATGTCAGGATTGGTGTTAGGCATTGTCGGAAATTGACATTTTCCCGACATCACAAAATGATGTTGGGACAATGTTGGGCTGGCGGACATTTTAACGTCGAGCCCACATCAGAATTTGATATCTGTCCTACGTCAGGATTTGGTGTTGGGCCATTGTCGGAAATTGACATTTGCCCGACATCACAAAATGATGTTGGGCTGGCGGACATTTTAGCGTCGGGCCAACGTCATAACTTGATGTTCTCTCAACGTCAGGAATCGATGTTGGGCCTACGTTAGAACTGACATTGGGCCATTGTCAATAATTGATGTTGGGCCGAAATCGCAAAATGACGTTGGGCCAGCATTAAAAAAACACGTCGCGCTGATGTTGGGCTGGCGGACATTTTTACGTCGCGGTGACGTCGCATGTCGCATGTAGGCCCAACGTCCTCTTACAACGAATTTTACATCGGCCCAACGTTGGCACAATGTCAGGTGGCTAGCTGGGTATCCCCCACCACCACCACCACCACTCCCCTCGTGATTGACACCCATGCTTTACACCCCATGGTAGAGAAAGGGGTGAGATGGTCAGGGGATAAAGTAACAGCCCACCCCCCCCCCCCCCCCCTCTCCTTCTACGCTTCATACCAGGAACGTAGACAGCGGGGGGGGGGGGGGGGGGTGAAGGGTATGCATCCCCCATAACATGTAAAATCTCCCCCCCCCCAGGTTTTAGGGAAGGATGTTTTTTGTATGTGTATGTGTGACTGTGTAGGTGGGCGCGGACCCCCCCCCCCCCCCCCCACCCCCCACTGAGAGGATTTTCAACCAACTGTCTCGGTCTTGACAATTTTTGGGAGGTGGTCGACGGACACAGACCCCCCCCCCCCCCCCCCCCCGCGCACACACACA